>CABEEJ010001004.1:140327-181501 GCA_901482245.1 Timema douglasi | reverse complement strand
CTTTTAAAAAAAAAAAAAGTAGAAACAAACGACGCGCCTCTTTGAGTGGACCATAGTTTATTTTCGTGGAGGAGGGGGCAAGGACCATATCTTAAAGTTTGGACAGAGAGGGTAAGAAAGGGGTTGAAGGGGGTGTACATTTTATAGTGAAGAAGAAGCAACAAGTGGTTGCCTAAAAATGTTAAACACTTCTTGAATATATTTGTTTAATTTTGTGTTTGAAATTTATATTTCATAGATACAAGACTACACATTAACATATCACGTGTTGCTAAGATATATTTTCAAAATTTGACAATTTTAAATAGTGACTTTTAGAGAAGCTACATGTTTTGTTCTAAAACATATCCCTAAACAATATTTTACAATGTTGTGTAACTTTTCTTAAAATAAGCCACATGTTTTCTTTGTATTTCTGAAACAAAATATTGATACTTTTAGTGAAAAGTATAGTGTTTTTTTAAATAAATCGTAACGACATTTAATCAACAAGTTTAAATGAAGATAACGGACAAGCTTACCGTTTCAAAGATTCCACGTAGTCGGTATGTAAATTTTATGAATGAAAGTTGATGTACTAGCAGTGCCTCGGGTGTCGACATTTGGAACTGAAAGCACCCCAAACAACAAACATAAATAAAGGTCAGTTACACTGCCCACATGGTTGGTATTTCGAGTATATAACCATGTTAAATGGCTGGATAATCTTTGGTTTTTCACGTTTTCGTCTCTACTTTAATCATCTTTGCCTCTTTAATCTTAAGAATTAGTTATACTGTGCTACAAAAACTAATTAATGTTAATTGTTACTGTTGTGAGTAGGCCTCTGTGTGTCTAGGGAGAGAACTCTCATAATTATACAAAATTAAAGTAATTTTCCTCATGCAATTATATTAATAACATATCTCTAAGATCATTCAAAGCGTGTCCATGGACATTTAATGTTTAAAAGTAACTTTAAATTGATTTAAATGTGACTCATTCTATAAAAAGGAGTTTAAATATGACTATTTGACTATCTTAAGCATTTTTTTTTAAATCATAGATATTTTGAATTAAGGAAAATTCAAATTTATTATATATGTTCTAAACAATCATCGTCTTATTCATTCAATAAATATACCACCTAATTCTTGAAATTAATTTGAATTGAATTTTCAAACTGATAGATCATTTTAAAGATATGTTAAGCGTGTATGTTTTAAATCTGTGACAGTCTTATAATCTGACATCTAGGACAGTTAATTAATTACCTTGGAGGAGGTTTTACACTTAACGGATGTCACCAACAGACATTTCCAAGAAATGAATGTTTAAACGCTTGTTACTTTTGGGAATACATTTCAAGAAAACAATTTAATCTCAAATTTCCACAGCAACAAAAAAAATAGGTATAAATAAATCTGTGCTATTAATTAGATGAAATAATGAATTGTCAATTTACTCTCCAAATAATTTGTTTGAAAATAAGAAATAAATAAAAGAAAATCTCAGCAAAATATTTTATATCATCCATCAGATATAAATAAAATAGAAGTCAAACATACACACATTTTGTGAATTAATTTGTGCTTATAAAACGTGGCATTCAATGGATGGAAACATATTGAAGTATAAAATAACAAGATCAAATATTTTATTTAAGAAATAATATTCAGAATATGTATAATCAAAGAGCCAAATAAAATATTGAAATTGCATCAGAGTAAATTTGTGAAAGATAGAGTAAAATAAGAAAATAAATATACTGACCTAAGAAAAGAATTAAAAAAGGTCAATTCGGTTTAGTGCCAAAATTCTATATTTTTATATCATTATAACATAAGCTAAAGTTTCCTTCCATTAAAAAAAATTAAATGGGAATTCATATTGACAATACCCCCCAACAGAGAAGAAAATTTAATATTCAAACTAGGAAAATATTTTTATATATGCAGTTTAAAAAATTATAAGGGCACAATAAATACAGGATTACCTGAAATTATTTCTTGATAATTATTTTAGTAAGAATATTCTTAAAACTATTCATTTTAATATTGAAGGGACCAAATGAAAAAGAGTATCTCAAAATAACATTAACAATTTCAAGGGAGGATTGTCAGAGTTGAACACGTGACATATCAATTTGAAACATAGCCAATTATTACGCCGCACAAGAGACAAAACGAACATTTTATATAATAAATCATTTGAGTTCTTCTTTGAAGGTGGTAGTGTTTATTGCTCATATCAATCACCGGGATCAAAAGTCGACGACATGACAGACGGTTACAAACGCTTTGAGTTATTTTGATCGCTTCAATCAACATTCACCAACTTTTAGTCATTGGATTTTTTNTCTTAGATATTGAAAAAAAAACTACTTTTTTAAAATGTTCGAAGAAACAAAGTGGTACAAATACCACTTTTCAATTACTTCAAAATTAACTTATAATAAATAAGTTGATCATCTGATTGTAACAAAATACAGTTAATTCTATCGGAATCAAATAAACTTCTTTAACTGATAAGTGAAAAAAATACCTATATCTTAGTGTTAAAAAGTAAATCCCCTATTTACAAATATAGCTCTTTAATTAAGTAATAATATATTTGAATAGACACAAATATATGAAGTATAAATTACTTATAAATTCACATGATATTGGTGAAATTGGGATAGCCAGTATATCCAACATTACTTTTAATAACAATTTCCAATAAATTTTGATTCCTTATATTTTCTTCGGTGGTAGCCTCAACATCTTAAAATCTGATTACGTGTAATAATATTATTTTCTACTCAACTAAATGGGTCAACCCCTGTCAGATGAAAAATATATCTAATTTTAATAATTACACTATCCTTACATTAACAAAAGGAGTTAGATTTGGTGTAAAATATTTTACTCTTTAGGAATAAAATATTATTCAAATTTGAAGGGAAAAAAAACTCGTGCATGTTTGTAACTCTAAGGTTACCTCAAAGATTTGTGCAATAAATCGGGTCACATCTTTTACCTCTAACCATCCTTGAAAATATCACTGAACATGTCAGAGGGACAGTTACCACTCTAAGAAGACAATCCCAAAACCATTTAATTCTGGTTGATTGTGATTTTAAAGTTATGCATATCGTTGCAAAAAGATTTGCCGTAATTTACTAGCAAGAAAAAACTTATTTATACCGCATTTTAGAGCAAATTTTCGTCAAACAAAGCCATCATTAAATCAATTTTGCTTCCAATTTGATAAAAATGGGAAACACATTTTTAAATCACTTTCTATATTCATAGCAGCGTGCTGATCTTTAAGAAGGTTTTCTTAAACGTTTTGAACCTTCATAAAGGCTACATATCTTTAAATTCATCCCAAATTTCAAAACGCAAATACAATTATTTCAGAAGATTTGTTCGAAGATAATAAGGAAACATAATTGAGGATAGTTATGTTACATCCATCTTGAATTATAATAAAGTATCCAGCTCACTTGGGAGTCCAACGATCATATCTCCTCCATATCTACCGTAATGCCTAATCGACAGTCCATCATGGTTCCTGAACTTCTCAACGTCACATCAGCGGCGTCACTCGGTAAACAACTGTGAAGTATTCTCGCCAAAGCGAGGGGGGAGAGGGTGTCATAGAGAGAGAGAGAGAGAGAGAGAGAGAGAGAGAGCGATTCAACCCTCCGGAAGACCAGAAAGGGCTTTCACCGGAGAAGAGCATCTTGTGGAGACGGGAGGAGGTGAGAAGCATCAATGGAGGGTGGAAGCGTCGACGTGATCGAACCGGCGCCCCCTGTGGCGGGTCCAGTGGCCATCAACCCGACGACTGAGGGGGAGATGGATGCTCTACTGCTCGGCAGGACAGGGGTGAGTTCACGTATTTACAAATTACAAAAATATTGATTTATAGATTTTATGTGTGCAGAAATATAATATGACTGGTAAAGGCTCTCACAATTAAATTTATGAGTACACATTTTAATATTTTATTCTCATAACGATGGTCTGTGTGATACAATAAAAAAAAATTATTTATCAAAATATCTCAAATAAATAAATACATTAATATTAGTGAAAATAAAAGAAGAAAGTAAGATATGTCCACACACATCCTTGACACTAATATAGTTGTGTTCCTCCCCCCCCCTCCCCATGGATTATTTCTTAATCATGTTATTTTCTGTCTTGTAAATTTAAACTGAATTTAATCAAAGTATTAGAGAAAAAAAATACTATTCCTACTTCCACAATGAACTGGTTTCACAAAACATCTTGAGCTAAAATCCAATTTAATGATTTGTAATTACTTTCATGATTTATTACTGATAGACACCTTGAAGCATCAATTTATATATTCATAGATATATTTGCTAAAAAAATTAATATCACTTTCATAGTCTTAGAAAGAATAGTCAGCTGAAAGCTATGTGAAACTTTAATATTATTTATTGTTATTATTATTATTATTATTATTAGCATTTCGTCTTACTACCCGTTCGGGTTATACGCACTTACGCTAATGTGTAATGGTAGGGTGATTGTGAGATGAAATGGAGGACCTACAGTTTAACGTGGAATCCGAACCACGGTGGAGGCCTGGCATTCCCCACATTCACAAGAAGTCTTGTCAGAGGTGAAGGAAGGGTTTGGTAATCAGATAAATCTGTGCCGGGACCGAGGATTGAACCCCGGCCGCCAGCACAGAAGTCCGAAACCTTACCCCTAGACCGCCAGGTCACCCATATAATTTTATTTATATATGTGTATATGCATGTGTGTGTTACAACCTTTAAGGGAATTTTCTCAGTTCATGAATAGGGCAAGGCTATGCCCATTCCTTGAACTTAACTCTTTTCCTATCCAGTTCACGAACTGACTATTTCATGAACTGACAGCTCCAATATTTACCCAATTTATGAACAAGACGGGTTTTCGTCCGATCCGTGAAATGTAAAAGTGAAGAACAGTTTCAGTATTAAAGTTAATTTAACTTTTAATAGTTTTAGAATGGAAGGTTGGGTTGAATTAGTTTGGTTCAGTTTAATATACTCTTATCTCAAAACGAGTATGAGTTGAATATTAAATAGTGCTATAAGTTCCGGTTCATGAAATGAGCAAGAGAAGAAGCCATTTAAAGGAATGAGCAGAAATTATCCCAATTCACGAAGTGCAGTGTAGCATATATTATATAAAACTCTATGATGTGAGCCCACAAGTGATCTATACAGACCGAGCATTTATATAAATATATGTTTATATATTTATCTAAAAAAGTGCGATATTAAAAAATCAATATTCACTTTGAGAGTTTCGTCCTTATTATTTGGTTTTATTATAGAAATGTTGTGATATATCTTTATGCCAATTTTCTTTTAAAAATTATTTCTTTTTGGACAGTGGAAAATAATTCAAAGACACTTTTATACATATAGCCCAGGCATTATTGTTTAATTTTAAATTCCAATTTATCATCGAAAATAGAACGTAGCAAGAATAAGTTGTTTTTTTAAATCTCAAGTGGAAATTAACCAACATTAATATGGGGAGAGAATGGAAAAACTCATGTGAGAATCCTTTATGTGAAACCTCTCTTAACTGCACCTGATCTGGATACGAACCTAATACTCTTCAACAACGGCACCCAAAGTAATATAGGCCCCCTGTGAGTCTAACACCTTAGATAGATAGGCTTGGTATGAATGAACACTGCATCATAAAGAGGATGTTCTGGTTAAGTAATGAATAAAATGCAAATTTAATCACTCTGAAGGTGACCTGGTGGTCTAGGGGTAAGGTGTCAGACTTCCGTGCTGGCGTCCGGGGGTTCAATCCTCGGTCCCGGCACAGATTTATTTGATTACCAAACCATTCCTTCACCTCTGACAAGACATCTTGTGAAAGTGTGGAATGCCAGGCCTTCACCGTGGTTCGGATTCCACGTTAAACTGTAGGTCCTCCATTTAATCTCACAATCACCCTACCATTACACATTAGCGTAAGTGCATATAACCTGAACGGGTAGTAAGACGCGGTGCTAATAATAATAATAATAATCACTCTGAAGTTGATTACTGATTAGATAAAAAGGGGCTCGTCCTATGTTTGAACAGAAATATTAAATAAACCAAAACAATATTGATCAACATGATTGTGATATCAAGTAGCAACAGCAACAGTTAATTTTAATCTATATTTTGTTTACCTCAATAAATTTTGTTTAATTTTGACAGTCCATTTATATTTTTATTTCCTTCTAATTGTATTGAAAAATATACGACTAAGCTAACACAAAATACCCTTAATATGATGAAAAATTCGTAATCCCGCCAAGCTCTACCGTAAATTCAAATTTCGATTACACAACCCTTCCCCCTTAATCTCATCCCCCTTAACCCAATCAGAACCATACACATCATTGTCAATTCCATTAAGGGGTTATTTGCTTCGTAAAATAATATTACTATTATTATTATTAAATGTACACGGTTCAGGAGAGGTTTTGAAATAAACAATTTAATCGGGCTACGTCAGGCTTTCATTTTGTTTTCTCTACTCATCCTCTTTATTTATCGCTCTCATTTATACTTTATAGATTTTCCAACTTTGTTTTGGTTACTTTAGAAACTTTTATCGGTGGTTAATTCTGGTAATTCTCATTTATATAGGCCATGCTTTTAATTATGAGGCTGATTAATTTCAATCATTATTAGTATCAGTATTATAGTAAATTGGTTATTAAAATTAATAGCTATGGCTATAATACGTTGCAAAATCCAATGAAATAGATCTGATTTTGATTAAATGTTTAATTTATAATAATTTATTATAAGCTCTTAGTAATTTGAGAGTAAATTTATATATTGACGAAACTTTAAATCTGAACTTTGGAAAAGTTGTTTTTAGATAATTTAACTAAGAAAAGTAGCAATATAAAGTATTTCTATGGATATACTTTTACACAGATAGATTAATCCGCGCGAAAAGGATAGTATCCAATTTTAGGGCTTGTAGGTGTAATTATTCAAAACGAAAATATATAGGAAAACCAGATTTAAGAGCTTAATAATATCCACATATGTATCAGTCGTGAATCGAGCACAGGGTTCTCAAGTGTTAATCATTCACTCTAGTACGTGGCAATAATAAGATTTTTAAAGTAAGAAATTTTAAGAAAATTTAAACATAATTTTGGTGGTCAGCATTGATAGAATTAACTATAATATTAGTGTTATTTTCTAGGGGTGGGTAGTATCTATCATAAGGGTAAGATTAAGATCACATAGCCTGGCGTATGAATACGTGAAAGTATATCTAGTAACTTATTTTTAATCAGGGTACAACCCTTAAGTGTAGTATTGAGCGGTGCTATATATGTGTAAAAAAAATTATATCAGATGATAATAATATTAATAATAATAATAATTATTATTATTATTAGCACCACGTCTTACTACCCATTAGAATAATATGCCTATATTTTAATTACGCTAATGGTTCTAGGGATTATTAAGATAATATTTATAGGAAATGTACCCACATTTGCATGGATGGAGAGTGGAAAACCATTTTGGGAAAACAAACCTCAGTACATCCGGTCAAGACTCGAAACTCGATCTTTCCGTCATCGGCTGGCTATATTACTGCGCCTTAGACCATGCAGCCACCGAAGAGGTTAACACTTTATTATTGAGAATAAATGTAAATATAATTTAACTTAAAACTTTGGAATATTTTATTATTAGCATCTTTTGTATCTATAGCTATAAATTAGTCGGTCTATAATTGCAAATTAAGAATTATTTTTCATTTTAATTAACTTGAAGTATTTAATATACACTTTATGAAATGACTAATTATGTCAGCATAAGGCTTATAGGTCTAAACTAATTTATATATAGAACATATATAGCATCCAGTCCCCCAGCTGTTAATTAATATAATATTTAGCACCGCGTCTTACTACCCGTTTGGGTTATACGCTTTAAGTACTAATTACTCTAATGGATTAGGAACTGGAAAGGTTGAATTAGAGGCAGTGAACCCGCATTTTCGTGGAGGGCGAGTGGAAGACCATTTAGGGAAAACCACCTCCAGTTCACCCGACCGAGATTCGAACCTTGATCTCCCCGTCCTCGGCGGTCGAGCTCAACACGACAAACGCGTTAGCCAACTACGCCAATGAGGCGGGTAGCTGTTAATTCATAACTTTCAAGGCGTACCCTACATTTCCCCAATAATACATTTTTCAATCACGCCAGGAATCGAAGAAGAGACTCTAAGCTCAGTAAACAGCTGCACTACTGACTGAGCTAAAGTTTCAGATAAGAAATACTCTTAATGATATTTCCTATATTCTACTCTTTCGCTATATTACAGGTAGAGAAAGTATTGTGATCATCAAAAAAAATCTAACTCGAGATTTTGATGAATCTCAACATTTCATGACCCTCCGAACCCGAAAAAGTGTTTTTTGAATTTCCGTCTGTCTTTTTGTTTGTCTGTACCTCACCTAGAGCCTTAACTATTTTACCGATCGGGCTAAAACTTGGTATCTAGGGCTTTCATGGGGTTGCCCCAAGGGGTTTATGGAATTGGATAGCTAACTCTAAAATTAAGGGTAGTTTACTGAAGGACAATAAAAGAAAAAGTCGATTTTCTCAAAATCGGCTATAACGATTTTGATTAGATTTTATTTCTAGACATTTATAAATATTCTATACAAATTAAATATTCTCGATATTTCGCCAAAATAACTTTAAAGGATCCGGTCTGATCCGTAAATTATATATTTTTTATATAATATCTCCTAAACTCTTTGAGATATAAAATTACTTGTTGCTACAAATATGTAGGTCTCTTTATAATAAAATATTTTATAAGAAGCATATTTTTATAAAACCAATAACTATCAAGCTACATGCAAATATAAATATTTAGATTTTTTAACAAAAAAAGGTAAAGTATTGCGACCGTAAAAAAAAATCTAACCTGGAATGTTGATGGATGTCGATGTCTCCAGACCTTCAAACCATAAAATGTGGTATTTGCAATGCCGTCTGTTTATGTGTCTGTTTAAACTTAAAATTAAGCGTAGTTTAATAAAGGGAGAAAAGATTTAAAAAAAATAGATTTTTTCTAAATCGGCTCTAACGATTTTAATTAAAATGCGTATCTAGGCGTTGATTAAGATTATAAATAAACTGGCTAATTTCATTTTATCATGAAAATGAATTTTAGGTTACTTAACAGAAGCAGAAACTTCCGTATCTCGGCAACTATTTGAGATACTAAATAAATTATCATTACAAAATTATAGCACTATAAAAATAAAAAACTTTTATATGAAATATATTTTTATAAAACCAACAGTTACTGAGATATTGGCTAGTTTTAACTCAATAATTTTCCAATTCCATAGAGTAGTTAAATATAAGTAAGTCTCTCAAAAAGTTTTATGTTTTTTTCCTTAAACCCCTCAGGAGAAATGTTTGTACAACAATGATCTATCTCCATTTTATACTCAAGTCAATATTTACATTTTTTATTGGTCAAAATTTATAAATGAAGAATTTAATAGCAATACGGTTGGTGACCTGGTGGCCTAGGGGTAAGGTGTCAGACTTCTATGCTGGCGGCCGGGGTTCAATCCTCGGTCCCGGCACAGATTTATCNCTGGCGGCCGGGGTTCAATCCTCGGTCCCGGCACAGATTTATCTGATTACCAAACCCTTCCTTCACCTCTGACAAGACATCTTGTGAATGTGGGGAATGCCAGGCCTCCACCGTGGTTCGGATTCCACGTTAAACTGTAGGTCCTTCATTTCATCTCACAATCACCCTACCATTACACATTAGCGTAAGTGCGTATAAACCGAACGGGTAGTAAGACGCGGTGCTAATAATAATAATAATAATAATAATAGCAATACGATGGCATGAAGATTTGCAACACCTAATAGAGTGTCGAAAATTTTAACAGGAAGTTGAAATTTTAATACGAAGTGTTGACCCTTGTGTACCCAATATTTATTTTTTATCGGTCCAAACATATAGGCCTACATGAGGAAATTAATTCTTTAAAAATAAACAGTAAAATTTTAAATTAGGACTCAATTTTTTTTACTTAAATATAGTGCAATCTATGCTTGGGTTTGCTAGTGTATATTATTTCGTTTCACAAAATATATTGCGAGGTTTGAGTAATTATCCTCATTTTTAAACAATAGAGCGAGAGTCCGTGCGTAGTTCCTTAGCATTTATTTTTTACTTTAGTTATATCATCTCATTACCTCTTAGGTGTGCACGCATATGTAGGCCTACTAATTATACTAATATATTAGGTATGAGGAAGGTTTAACTTAAAGGAAGTGTACTTGCAAAAGCGTGGAGGGAGAGTGAAAAAGATTTAGGAAAAAACCTTGAGTTGAACCCTAATATACCATTCATAGCTTATCTAATATATTGTGAGAGAAATACAACTTAGACCATTAAACTAACCATAACTCTTTTTATTCTACTTGAATGTATATAAAATATAAAATGTGACAACCAACACTGTGTGTAAGAGATTTTGCTATAAGTATCGAATTAATTAAATTAGCCAACTGGTTCTACACCCTCATACTCACCATCACCCTCACTATCACCTCATCTCATCAGGACATGGAAAGAGCCTCCATGGAAAGTATGTACTATTAGTACATTCGGGCGTCCCCTGGAAAGTGGTAAATTAGTACTGGCATTGCCTTTATAAAAGCCACTAATACATTATTTTTACTTAGTTATTTTTACAATATAATTAACTTATTTTATAATTATAAAAATAGATGTTAGATTTAATTGAAACAAATATTAAATATTAAATATTAAAACAAATATTTATTAATTGATTAATTTTAAGAGAATTTTACAGTGATTTTTTTATTTGACTTCTTCAAAAATATCCAATATTAAGTCACCACATTAAAATTATTGGATAAACCAAATTAATTAATTCAAAATTACTTTGATATATTTCCTCGTATAAATTTAAGTTACAGCTTAGTGATATCATAATACAGGAATAAACACGAATAAAATAATTTGACTAATTATATTATGCATTTTGTAATTAAAGCTTTTCAATCTAGAAAGGAAGTATATCAATTTAACTAAACTAATTATTTTAACATAATGATAATTAAGAATAATTGTTTATATTATTTGATTATATATTTGAGAAAGAAATGTATTTTATTAAAGAATTTTAACCAATGGTATCAGTAGGTATGCGTACTATCTATTAATCTCGTCGAGTCTAATTAATCGCTAATGGGGAGGTCGTAGTTTGACACCAGATTTGGTTTCAACGAGTGTATTTTTTACCTGCAATAGTTTGCTAAATTCTACCTTTTATCGTCCCAACCACATTAATGTGATTAAATGCAGATAGTCTTGATAAATACGCATTGAAAATAAATGGTACAGCACCCCACACAGACTTTATTTCGTTTATATCTTAAAATATACATTTATTAAAAACTTGTAAGATTTGTGAAACGAAATAATAGTAATGTTGTAGAAACATTACACCAAAGATCATGAATTAAAGAATATACACGGTTAGTTACTCTATGGCATTAGAAATTAGGAACATTGTTACAGAAAAATTGAAAAAAGAGAAACATCTTGGTACACCAGAGAACATAAGAATAAAATTCATTTTCAAATATCTAAATTAAAAAAGAATATGTATAGCTTAGATTATTATTATTATTATTAGCACCGCGTCTTACTACCCGTTCGGGTTATACGCACTTACGCTAATGTGTAATGGTAGGGTGATTGTGAGATGAAATGGAGGACCTACAGTTTAACGTGGGATCCGAACCACGGTGGAGGCCTGGCATTCCTCACATTCACAAGAGGTCTTGTCAGACATGAAGGAAGGGTTTGGAAATCAGATAAATCTGTGCCGGGACCAAGGATTGAACCCCGGCCGCCAGCATAGAAGTCAGACACCTTACCCCTAGACCAACAGGTCACCTGCGGCACCAAAATAAGACGCCAAATAAATATGTTAATAGCCCTTTACTTAATTTCCCTGCTGGTGACAATATTTATAGTAATAATATTAATAAACTTAGAAATTAGAGAAAGTATATCAAATGAAGAAATCCTAAAAAGAGTGGGTGGGAAGAGCACCATTTCGAAGTTCACCGACATCAGGAATGGAACTACCATAAGATATTAATATCTAATAATAAAAGAGATAACTTAATGTTTAAGTAAATGGAATTAGTGATTTATATTTTATTGTCATTAGTGGCGAGTTCAAAAGGAAAGGGGGGCGGGGGGACACCGCATTTTCCACAACAAGATTTTCCAATATTTTACTAAAAGCTTAAAAGCTCGACTCGAGGTCTATTAACCGGTACATTTTATATAGAATTAGGCTCAAACTAGAAAAAGTGTTGAAATTCCATTTGATGTATTATTCACTAGACAACAGTGAAATTATAATCAGGTTATTTGCTTTTAGTATTTTAGAGTAATATATATATATATATATTTTTTTTTGCTATATTTTTATTTTCTCCAAACCACTTTGGATTATTATTATTATTATTATTATTATTATTACTAGCACCGTGTCTTACTAACCGTTCGGGTTATACGCACTTACGCTAATGTGTAATGGTAGGGTGATTGTGAGATGAAATGGAGGACCTACAGTTTAACGTGGGATCCGAACCACGATGGAGGCCTGGCATTCCTCACATTCACAATATGTCTTGTCAGAGGTGAAGGAAGGGTTTGGTAATCAGATAAATCTGTGCCGGGACCGAGGATTGAACCCCGGACCCCCAGCACAGAAGTCTGACACCTTACCCCTAGACCGCCAGGTCACCTACCACTTTGAAGAGAGAAGGTATTGGGCCTTTAACAAAAATAGAGCTCGAGATTATGATACATACCGACGTTTCATGAATCCCTGATCATGAAATGTTGTTTTTTGTGATTATGTCCATCTATCTGTTTGTATCCCAGGCTAAAACTGAAACCATTTTACTAATCAGGATAGTACTTGGCATTTAAGGTTTTCGTAGAGTTACTACCGAGGAATTTTTGGGACTAAAGATCTAGCCTCAAAATTAAGAATAGGCCTATTCTAGTTTACTTAAGAGCAAAAGGAGATAAAATCGTTTATTTTCAAATTCAGCTCTAATTACTTTAATTAAAATTCATATTTAGCCATTGTTTAAAATGACAAATAAAACAGTTACTCTCATTTTTCCTGAACATTAATTTGTGAAAACTTTATATAGGAGAACATTTTCAATTTTGATCATTTCTCCGTTAACTCTTTTAGATACATATTTAAATTGATAAGTTATTTTGTAAGACTTTTTTTTATAATCGCCGCGCCTTACTACCCGTTTGGTTTATACGTTTATAAACTAATAATAATAATATTTAACACCACGTCTTACTACCCGTTCAGGTTATACGCTTTTTTAAATACTAATTACTCTATCGGCTTAGGAATTTGGAAGGTTTAACTAGAGGAAGTGAACCCGCATTTTCGTGGAGGGAGAGTGGAAAACCATTTAGTAAAAACCACCTCCCAGTTCACCCGACCGAGATTCGAACCTCGATCTCCCCGTCATCAGCAGTCGAGCTCAACACGACAAGCGCGTTAGCCAACTACGACACCGAGGCGGGTTTTATGTACTAATCATTCTAATGGTTTTATGTACAGTAGCCCCATAACTTCTTTGGTGCTGACTGACAGTTCACAGATGACTTCTGACAGTCAACCTTTAGGTATATACCTAAATTTTGACTGTCAAAAGTGACATCTGTTAAACACATGTTTTTGCAGATCACCTGGTTCGGCATAGGGATACGTAATTTGGTCTGGTGACTTTTTAAAGCTGTCAGTCAGCACCAAAGAAGCCATGGGGCTACTGTATGTTGCGTTGAGGAGGAGTGGAAAATCATTTGGTTAAAAAAAACTCCGTACACCCGACTGATATTCAAACCTCGATTTCCCAGTCATCGGAAGTCTAGTCCCCTGAAGGAGTAGTTCCTTAGACCATGCGGCCACCGAGGTGGGTTACATTACGTTGCGATATTAATAAAATAATGTTTGTAATATAGTTAATATTTGTATATGTAGCGGTTGAAAAAATATATCGGTTTTGTGAACGTGAAGAAGTCGGGGAATTTTAAACAATAGTTTTGCTGGACGTCCCATCATTTGAGATAAATCCACAATGATTGGCACCATTTAAGNGGTGGGGGGTGGGTGTGGGGTGGGGGGGGGGGTTATGAAAAGGAACAAACCTCTGAGATGTCATGGCTTAATGACACGCATTTTTTATAAATTTATTAACATGACTTAAAACAAAAGATCTAATCTTAACACACACACCATTTCTGCAAATAAATAGTTGCACATTTTTTAGTAAAAATATAAGCTAGGTCTTAATATTGTATATAATCTTAATCTTCCAATTTAATAATAATGACTTTACAATTTATGTATTTTACTTAATGCATAACTAGACAGTGACTAAACACTGTACACTAATGCAAATTAAGTGATTGTGAAGGAAGCCAACCTGAAAGGATAGTTTGATTAGGTATAGATAGGAACAAACACACATCTCTCTTCATTTCTTTTTGTGTGTTTCTTCTTATGTAGGCCTAACCTAGGTCTCCTTTCAGATTGGCTTCCTTCACTATCATTTGATTTACATTACTTTACACTGTTTCTACTGTCTCATTATAAATTTCCAAGCCATTAGGTAATATCTCGTTTTCTTTTAATCAATATTCTGACAATAATAGATGTTATTTTTAAATATAGTTCCCTCTGCAATTTTTTTTTATCAAACGAGTTTGACCCATTAAGTTGTTAGACCCACTTCAGACAAGTTTGTCGTTGACAGGGAGGTTGGAATTAAAATCCCGGAGGGGTCTTAGAGTGGTTTTCCATACATAAGTTTCCCAAACTATTTCTACTCTAATAAGGCCATGTGTACACAGACAACAAATTGTCTATAAACACTTTTGTTGTCCTTACCTTTCCGTCTAACAACTTCACATCAACAGATGAACGACGAAACGGTCGAGTCAATGGTATTTATGTGTTCACGGGGAACATATTTGTTTCCAGGAAAAACAAAAGTTCCATAAACCTATAATACATATATTATCATAATGGAATGGACGTTGAAGAAGTAGGTGTAATTTTTGTTCTTGTAACCTGCGATATAAAACGACGACGAATACTGATAGGTTTGACGTTCATATTAAAGAACATTCAAATGAATAATCTAATTGTTTATATGATTAATTCTTACTCAAAATATTTTAAGGATAATTATACAACTACATTAGTTTTATATATGAGCACTATACTTAAGCAAATCCCTGCGGTGTGTGTGTGTGTGTGTGTGTGTGTGTGTGATGTCACCTTTACAGTTTTACAGCATGATGGAACACACACGTAAACAATATTTTCAAACGTCTTTAATCAATAAATATAAAACGCATACTTTTTAATTTTAGCGTGTGTCATTACTAATCGGGTGTAACATGACACCCAGTTCGGTCCCCTGTATGTAGACTATTAGCCGCTCCGCTAGCACAAAACGTTGCCCAGGGTGCGCCTTTGGAGGTTGTCTACACGTCGTACACTCAATGAGATTATGTGATGCTATCATTTTGACCTGGGGAAAAAAGTGTGTGTTTTTTTTAAGTTTTTTTTTAAACAAAATCCTACTTGCTTCACCTCAGTCTACCACCTCTATGTTAGTTCCACAAACACGGGCTTAGAATAGGAGTGCAAATGACGGGATTTAAGAATTGTGTATTCAGAGTCAGAATTACTACAATATGTAATATTTGTACGGCATGTTTGCAGCAAGGATTAAAACGTCGATACTTGGAAAAGCTTGTTATATCTTTTAGCGGCTTCCAACAATGCCGTGAGGAATAAAGCATAGAAATAGGTTTCGTAGAGTTTAGATTGTAGTGTGTGTTATGAGCTCGAAAATGTTTTGCATTATTGGTTATGTTCTTATTTATTCTGTTGGTTAGACATTATTTGGTATCTCTATTATTTTGTTTTCTAAAATAGGAAATTTAGAGATATTCTTCTCTATTACGTTCATTAATAAATAATTAACTATTCATTAAAAGCTTTAGGTACTTATAAGTAAAATATCAAATTTTGTAGATAAACTTGTTAACATTTTTTAGAACTATGCAAAAACTAGAAAAATTCCTTTACAATGTTCATTAAAGAGAAAACATTAGTGGTTTATCTAATGCGCAAAAATAGTTTACAAACGAAAATTTAAATCTAAAAATATTCATAGTTGACTTAAATAGCCTTTATATATTTTATTTAATACCGCGTCTTACTAACCGTTCAGGTAGACATGAGTATTAATTACATTATTGCGTTAGGAGTAGGGAAGGTTGAATTTAAAGGAAATGTGTCCGCATTTGAGTGGAGGGAGATTGGAAAACAATTTTGGAAAAATCCACCTCAGTGCTTCCGACAAGGATACGAACCCCAATCTTCATGTCATTGTCAGTCTAGCCCATTAAGAGATTGACTCCTTAGACTATGCGGCCACCGAAGCAATTTTAACAGTCTTAAAAAGTTGAGCTAATTTGTGAACTAACTGGGCCCGCATCCAACTTCGGAATTTCTATTAGAACAACTTGTTTGAACTCAAATTTTCTTCTGTATCTACACTAATATTATAAAGAGGAAAGATTTGATTTTTTTGTTTGTAATGGATAAACTCAAAAACTACTGGACCGATTTTAAAAATTCTTTCAACAATATAAAGATATATTATCAGCGAGTAGCATAGGCTATATTTTATTTTGAAAATTTAATTTATTCCTCATAAAAATGTCAATAGTTTTACACAAGCTATAAAAAATTGCCTAAAAAATGCTTTCTCCGCGTGCGCTGCAATAACTATTGGTATTACATAAAAAAATACTATACATATTGAACGTTCTCACTAATGTGAACAAAAAATTCCGCAAGACAATATATGTAATTATTATAGTTATGTTACAATAAACGTTTATTGTTGAAATTAGTCGACTAAAACACGGATGCGAACAAAAAGTGATTATATCCGTATCATGATATGAATCCTTATCCAAATCAATTATTTATTTAATCATTTAGGCTGTTTACGTAGGAGTAAATTACTTTTTTAAATTATTCAAATCGGTACATTGGTTTTAAAGTTATGAAGAGTTATAACAAAATAAAAATTGTCGTGATAATTACTGCAAACCGCTCTATGGAACAATGCACGTATGTTAGGTAGGTAAACTGAAATGTTACTATCGCGGGCAGCAGCTAGTAAGGTATAAAATAATAGTGAAAATAATTATGGTTGAACACAATTGTATGATTTATAGTCTTAAAAAAAGTTTGGGTGTGTTCTTCTTTTAAATAACATTTAAAATTTACTGTCATAAAAACTGATTAATTGCAATCTTTAAATATTTTCAAATATTTAAAACAAAACAATAATAGCATATTTTTTGTTGAAATTTTTTTTTTAACTTCAATACATGTTTGTGTATCTGCATCAAAATCTTTGAGAGTAAAAAAAAAAATCCGGTGAACAATTATGTAAATATCTAAAAATAATAAAATAATCATTTTTTTTGTATAGAGCAAAAAACCAGCAGGTTTAGTTAGTTTCTTTCTACGTTCTATTGCAGCTACAAGTGAGGAGAAATTCTAAATCTTTAATCCAATATAATATTGTTGGCAGGATGAACTTGAGTGAAATGCGAGAGGACGGTAAGACACACAAGTATAAAACCAATTATTGTTCAGTCGGTCGAGATTAAACCCAGGTCTCCTGTATTTTAAGTCCTCTACGCTACTAGAGTCGCGCACCTTACTGGTAATCCCCCGCCTAATTATAACAGAAATTCAAGGCTTGCGATTTTAAATTCATTTAAAGTTCCAGCCACTTAAATTAGGAATCTGGTAGGAAAGAGACTTTTGGAAAATACAATTTAATATTTTTTCACTTGACACTAATTATTATTATTAGCACCGCGTCTTACTACCCGTTCGGGTTATACGCACTTACGCTAATGTGTAATGGTAGGGCGATTGTGAGANCACTTACGCTAATGTGTAATGGTAGGGTGATTGTGAGATGAAATGGAGGACCTACAGTTTAACGTGGGATCCGAACCACGGTGGAGGCCTGGCATTCCCCACATTCACAAGATGTCTTGTCAGAGGTGAAGGAAGGGTTTGGTAATCAGATAAAGCTGTGCCGGGACCGAGGATTGAACCCCGGACCCCCAGTACAGAAGTCTGACACCTTACCCCCTATACCACCAGGTCACCAAGTTTTTAAAAACTATTTTTGAATGGTAAAGCAAATAACACACTTCTTTATATCTACTTTTCTTAATGTTTCTGGTTTTATACTTCTACGATTATGAATCTCAAATTGCTTTATTTTTCTTGACTTCATCTTTAAAACGTTTAGTATCAAAATAATCAATTTTTTTTATAAAAATTTAAAAAAATATAAATTATTCAAATTACACAATAATTATATTTGCAAACCTCCAGGCAACTGGAACAATATTATTTACAAGCGATTGCCATCTTCTCGGACCTCCCATAAGACGCCGTGTACTTGGAATATTTCTCGCCACTTTTGCGGCTGGCGTACTCTAGGACACGACCGCATGTTTTACAAAACGCGACAGCAAGTTTTTCGGACGGCATATCATAAAAGGAATCATTTGTTCCCAGTGACTTACGAAACGCGACGCATTTTGCCGTCGTGTGTAGCGCGGTAAGAAACGCCTGCCTAAAAGGGCTCTGACAGCCGGGTTCTAGGATTCGTGTATGTTTTAAGTAATTTTCTGATATAATCGGTTGGTTCAGAAAGCACGCGTTAAATACCTCAGATAATAATAAGAAAAACTAAATAGAAAGTAATTTTTTTCCAACTTTACAAAAATTCTGGATCAGTTTGTATAAGGTCAAGCCAAATATGTCACTTTTGATAAATAGTATCAATAACTACCCGCTTCTGTGGATACGTGATTTAACGGAATACCCTCATAGTAGACTAGACTGGTGAAGAGGGGGATATTGAGGTTTTAATCTCGTTCAAATGTACTAAGAGTGTGTTTTTTTTAGGGGCCACTCGAATCTTCGAATCCACCGAATCCTGACAAATATTCGAGATTTGAGGATTCGGTGTCTTACAGAATTCGATGGTCGAATCTTTCACCTCATAAACAAGGCATAATATTTTGAATTAAAAAATTACTTAGTTAGGCCTACTATAAAAGCACAAATTAATCCGTAATATTTATTTTGTCGGAGAAAAGAATTAAACATGAATAAAATATTCTTAAAAAAATAAAAATAATCGTTAGGTGTGGAAAATCTTACGTGCCTAGTACCCTACCCTCCCAACCATATGGGAAACTTGGACTCGACCGTTTCGGCACAGGCTCACTTATAAAACTTTCACCCCACGAACAATCTTGTAAACATACACATTAGAGCTCTTCAAAAACTAAAAATTAAAACTAGAATTAAAATAAACTTGAAATAAAACAAATTACGGCTTTAATTTTAACAGAAATAAGAACACATTACGCATGATACAAAGTCAGCGGCCATTACACACGATAAAAAGTCGACCACCATGACGTATATTTTGTTTACTCGCCAGAGTGATGATTAAAATAAAGATACTGTTAATTCTTACTATCCAACTGGTTTTAATTATCTACAACTATGTAAAGAACCTTAATTTATTGCATACGATCCTTAATTTAGACATTTTGTTGGGTTTCATGAAAAATAAATACTGACAACAGTCAGACAGCGATAAAATTATTTGTTTCTCTACCGGCCTACGCATCGTATATCGATTGTTTGTTTAGAATCGATTCAGGTAATCTGATCACTTAGTAAGCGATCTCGAGTTTTAAGAATCAAATAACGACCTGCTAATCCAATATTTTGTTTTTAAATTGATTTTAACTTAGAGTTTATTATTTTTTAAATATGTTAGTGAAGTAATTGTAGAAATATTCAAACGTAGTCCTGTCTTATAAAATGAGAATGAACATATTGTAGTCGAAAATATGTTCGTGTTTTAAATAGAATGTATTTTCAAAAATCGATATTATATCGCAAGTATTGAACATATTTGTTTTCTACGCGAAAATAGATAATGGATATAAAAGAAAATAATAATAAAACATACTTAGACATGATTGAGTTAACAATTTCCAATGTATGTTTAATTGTTTTGCATGTTGTTTTAGTCTTTATTAAAAATATCCGTTTGTATTTTTATTTTTGCTATCTTAATACAATAAAATATCCTTTAATGATGATTAAAGTTGATCAAAGGATAACTAGGCCTAATATGATTATTTCAGGTTTTTTATATACTTAACTTATTCTAATAACACTTTTAAAAATAACTAAAAGACACTCAAATGTTGATTGATTTGATTTTTAAACAATAATATGAGTCTAGATTGTTTGATTTGGCTTAATTTTATTTAACCTTTATTTTGCGAGTGGTGGTTGGGGTAGATTGAAATTGAAAGCATGATTAAAATAAATCTTAATTTCAGTTTAGGTCTATATTGTGTAAAGTAGGTCTATTTGTAAATCATTAAAATCTATAACGATTAGCTAGGATTCGGATTCGAGATTCGAAAATAAAATGTAGATTCGGATTCGAGAAATAGTGGATTCGACCCATCTCTAGTTTTTTTAAATTGTTTTCCACTCTATCTCCACGCAAATGCGGGTACGCTTCCTCTAAATATAGCCATCGTAATTCATAAAACCATCGGCGTAATTTAATACATAAGCGTAAAACCCGAACGGACAGAAAGACGTGGTGCTAATAATAATTCTAATAATAATAATTTTAAAAATTTGTCTCTGTCGTCTCTTAATTTTTCTTTTTAAGATATTATGAAATGCCCCATCTTCAAATCTTGCAAAGTTGATGAGATGAACACCCAATTTTCTTTCCCTTTTTTCCAATGTAAGGTGACAATACGCCAAACAGATGTCGCACGGATACGTCTTACACTTCCCCACAACTGTTTTGTTTTTTTCGGGGGGTGGCAAGTTCCGCGTGCATAAAATGAACCTACAAAACGCGCCGGCTCTTGCCGTAGTGTATAGCGCGACACAAAACGCGTCCATAAAAGCAACCATAAGACGGACGGACATACTGCATTGCGAAAACCACTTTTTTTAGTTTCAGTGGGTAATGAAACGCCAAAATTTTATCAAAATGTCGAGTTCGATGTTTATTTACGATAAAAATACTCCTTTCTCCTAGGTATAGAGATAATATATATCTATCCATTCGTTGCACCGAAATCTTCTAATCTAAAGAGCTAAAAATATAATATCCATTCGTTGCAGTGAAATATTCTAATCTAAAGAGCTAAAAATATAATATAAATTCGTTGCAGTGAAATATTCTAATCTAAAGAGCTAAAAATATAATATCAATTCGTTGCAGTGAAATATTCTAATCTAAAGAGCTAAAAATATAATATCCATTCGTTGCAGTGAAATATTCTAATCTAAAGAGCTAAAAATAGACCAATAAAAAACATCGTACCCGCCACCGTGTCTAGTTAAGAGGGATGGCAATCGGCTGTCCAAGGAGTGCGTCCGATATCAACCCCCTTCTGATCTGGTCGTTGAGGGAAGTGTTTGCGTCCATTTGTTTGAGTTGTCGGAGTAATAGGTCCTTTCTCCCTATCTCGTCCTCTATCCCTATCTCTGCCTTTCCCGTTCATCCTTATTCCACTTTTATTTTCTTGATACCTATATCCGCCATCCGTCACACATTCCCCGAGGGAAGGACAGATGAAGAAAAAATAAAGTTGGGATGACCTTGACCTCGCGGTTTCTGTTTCCTTCTAGAGGTCTGCTTGGTGGTATGGGGGATGAAGGGGTAGGAGTGTAATAAGCCTTGCCTTCTTGGTAGAATTTCTAACAACGTGGACAGTGAACGTGGTTGAAGGGATGACCAACTGGCTAGCTATAGTTCCTTCACCTCCTTCGGTGACCGCATGGTTTAGGTCGTCACTCTCGTGTTAGACAAGACTGCTGATGACGGGGGTATCGGGGTTCGAATCTTGGTTGGGTGTACTGAGGGTGGGGTTTTTTTCCTAAATAGTTTTTTATTATTATTATTATTATTATTATTAGGACAGTGTCTTACTACCCGTTCGGGTTATACGCACTTACGCTAAGGTGTAATGGTAGGGTGATTGTGAGATGAAATGGAGGACCTACAGTTTAACGTGGGATCCGAACCATGGTGGAGGCCTGGCATTCCTCACATTCACAAGATGTCTCGTCAGAGGTGAAGGAAGGGTTTGGTAATCAGATAAATCTGTGCCGGGACCGAGGATTGATCCCCGGACCACCAGCACAGAAGTTCGACACCTTACCCCTAGACCACCAGGTCACCCTTTTTCTCACTATTCCTTCACGCAAATGAGGTTACTACACTTCCTCTATACTCAACTTTCCTCATCCCTTACTCAATAGCATAACTAATATATATGTGTATAATCTGAACAAGTAGTAAGACGCGGTGCTTAGAAAAAATAATAATTCTTACAATATATTTGTTTTAATAGTAAAAGATTGATGAATCTTTGGTAAAATATAAATTATATGATCCAAATAGAATTGGAATTAAAAATGATATGAAATTAAACAAGATTATCATTAAAAAAATCCTCATAGAATGTAATCTAAAATTTTTGAATAAAATATAAGAGATTATAGATTTGTACTCACTTAAAAAAAAAGTAGGCCTTACTCGATAATAGAATGGTCTAAGATGTCACTCTAGCAAATTATGGGGATATCGGGGTTTGAATCTCGTTCAAGTGTACCAAAGATGTTTTTCCTTAATTTATTTTCCATTCTTCCTTCACGCAAATGCCGGTATACTTCTTGTAAATGTAACCTTCCTCGTCCCAATAACTTTCGCTTAGTAAATTTATTAAAATGCGTTTAATCCAAACGACTTTTTAAGACGCGGTGAACAAAATAAACCAATTTAATAAATATTGAGGGATCTATCTTAAGTTAAGCTGGGATTGTGAGGGAAACAAGAAACGGTCAATGCCTTCCTGCAGTTTTTAGTAAAACATTTTTTTGGCTAAAATAAATCAAATATCGCTCCAGTACAAACATAAAGTTTAATTTCTTCACATGGTTATATAAACAGTTGTTGAATATCTGTCACGAGCATAGAGGCACTAGATGACACCTTTGTTAAATATTCAAAGAAATCTGTAGGTCACTAAGTGAGGAAAATTAAATTCTATTTTTCTATTGAAGAATTATTTGATTTATTTTGGCTTAAAAAAATATTTTGCAATAAAAAACTGAAGAAACACATTTTCTCGCGTTCCTTTACTCCTAAGCCAAATTCCAAAATAGCATTTTAGGCCCTCAATAAATCTTAAAATAATTGTAATTGTTCTAATTAAATTACCTATAACAACGAATGCTAAAAATTCCTTTATTTGTGTAATTGTCTTTACATTAAATAGTCCAGTAAAAAGTTGACTAGCTTGATTTGGGACCATTTGTAATAATATACACGCGTGTTACCCGAAAAGTTAGTAAGATGGGGTGATAAAAAAAACAATTCTCGTAACCTTACTGCTTATAAATTATTAATTAGATGGAAAATCATTTCGTAAGAAAGAAATATCACCACGCGAAACAAAAAAAAAAGGCTCCCCTAGACTTGTGGTTCACTTATCCAGAGATGTATGCATGATTAAAAAATACAATTTTATATATATATGAGGTATTTATACATACATATATATATATATATGTATGTATACGAGGTATTTATATATATATATATATATAACCCGCCTCGATATATATATATATATATATATATAACCCGCCTCGGTGGCGTAGTTGGCTAACGCGTTAGTCGTGTTGAGCTGCTCGACTGCTGAGGACGGGGAGATCGAGGCTCGAATCTCGGTCGGGTTAATTGGGGTGGTTTTTCCTAAATGGTTTTCCACTCTCCCTCCACACAAATGCGGGTTCATTTCCTCTAATTCAACCTTCCCAATTCCTAATCCACTAGAGTAATTAGTACTTAAAGCGTATAACCCGAACGGGTAGTAATACGCGCTGCTAAATATTATTATATATATATGAGGAGTTTAACGTGCACTTTCTGAACCGACTGATTATATCAGCAAATGAAAATTTCTATTAGCGAGAGTGAAAGGGCCTACCAATTTTGTCGATAAAGGCTCTTTTACATACCACAATCGACATGGGGACCGACGGCTTTACTTCCCTTCCGGAGGAAGTTGTGCTACGGATCATTAACGCTCAAGAAAAATCTGTTGACCTCGGCTGGGTTTGAACCCATTAACATCAGGTCTTGGGGCGAGCACTTTACCCCAAAGACCACCGAAGGAGAGTGTATTACTATTAATACTGTATACCATGATTATCCCATTACAATATGACTGCCGTCAATTAAATAGCTCTAAAACCGTGTTTAACATATTAACACGCGTGATATGTTGACGAGCTATGTGTGTAGTCCAGTGGGAATGGACTTTGTTGAAATGGGGCTTACAATTTCACTTTATAAAATATCACACAATATAACGTTAGACTGGTTGGTATACAGAATAAACCACTAACCAGTGCAATTGTTGGTAGTTATATTTTGATCCGAATAACATAGTTTTCTAAATTACGCTCTTCTCTTTACCGAAATATTAAAACGATAGGATCTTAACATATGAATATCTTTGGTATGAATATCTTTGGTTTCAAATGCTTCGTGAATGCATGAAATGTAAGCATATCAGAAAATTCATGTTCAGAATTATTAAAGTAAGGAAGTTACTGATATAAATAATTCAGGAGTTTATTTGATTTTTTTAAAACACAAAATAAATTAATCCTTAGTTGTTTTCCCTATATAGTTTATTTAAATTTTATTAAAAACATAATTTGTTTCTTGTGAAGTTTTCATATAATATAAAACAAATCTACTTTTATTTTATGGCGTAATTTCTATAGATTTCTAACAAACATGATTAACTAAAAAGTGTTTTTTAATATCTTTCAAGGGTGGGCTGGAATTAAAACTTTTATAATGTAAATACACTAGATAAGTTTAATTCACTACTTTTGAAAGTTTGTCATCAAATATGAATATGCTCATGACGGATATTCTAGAACTGTACCATGGGAAGAAAATTAATAATAATAATATTTAGCACCACGTCTTACTAACCGTTCGGGTTATACGCTTTAAGTATTAACTACGCTAATGGATTAGGAATTAGGAAGGTTGAATTAGAGGAAATGAACCCGCATGTGCGTGGAGGGAAAGTGGAAAACTATTTAGGAAAAACCAAGTTCACCCGACCGAGATTAGAACCTCGATCTCCCCGTTCTCAGCAGTCGAGCTCAACACGACAAGCGCGTTAGCCAACTACGCCACCGAGGCGGGTGAAGAAAATTAAACTATTATGTTTGTACTAGAGTAATATTTGATTTATTTCAAGAATAAATTTTTGTTGCTGTAAAAAGTGCAAAAAAAAAAGTGTGGTTAGCTAGCGTTCCCTACACTCCCGCCTTAATATTTCGAACAAAACGCAGCCAACCTATCCAGCCCGTGGGAACGTCGGCTCCTAATCAAATCTTGTTTGTGGAAGTGTCGAGAGTAGTTGGAGAGGTAGGCGAGAGAGAAGAGTCTCTCTGTTACCATGGCAACCAACGATCCACACAGCATCCCGCCGCCCGATACACTCAGCTCTTTCCGGCCAATCGGCCACAGCCCTCCCTCCCTCCCATCTCCCCACCAACCCTTCCTTTCCACCCCTAACCAGTATATACCTTCCTCGTCTCGCACGTGCTACGAGAATAATTACATTTCATCCGAGGGGGAAACTTCATTTGCTTGTCATATTATTAGCTTCTTTTTATATTTATATATATCGTCCATCTTCTCTTACATTTGTTTCTTGTTTGATGACTTATTGAGACGAAATAGGAAAAGGAAGAAACGCAGATTAAAAACACACGATCAGAAAGAAAATCTTGTTTAAGAAACTCGGCGCGGCTAAGAAACTTAATTTAAGTTATTTGTTCATATCACTAATATAAGTTGTGGCTACAAACAATATTAGTCGTGGTGCTCAGGTGAAAACTCAGCAAAATTCAGTGGGTGATTTTATGTATAGTACAGATCGTCCCTCAGTTGTCAAGAGTTTTTCAATTGTGTCTTGGTGACCTGGTGGTCCAGGGGTAAGGTGTCAGACTTCTATGCTGGCGGCCGGAGTTCAATCCTCGGTCCCGGCACAGATTTAGCTGATTACCAAACCCTTCCTTCACCTCTGACAAGACATCTTGTGAATGTGGGGAATGCCAGGCCTCCACCGTGGTTCGGATTCCACGTTAAACTGTAGGTCCTCCATTTCATCTCACAATCATCCTACCATTGCACATTAGCGTAAGTGCGTATAAACCGAACGGGTAGTAAGACGCGGTGCTAATAATAATAATAATAATAATAATAATAATTGTGTCTTATTTAATGTTCCGTGTTATTTTGTTATTTTGAATTAGTGTGGATAAAAAAAATACTAACTTTATCAACCAACGATTCGTGAGATATCTTTCCATGTGTTGTCCTTCACATGTTGGTTCCGATACACTGGCGAGGATGTGTCAAAAATTGAGGGGTGCTTTGCACAACTCTTCAGATAAATTTTCGTCCTCTTCTATGAAAAAATATATTGTACCGTTTTAAAAACCACCCTAAACAAACACAAAACTAAATATAACTCTACTAAAGCATACGTTTGCTCAGTGTTACTCTCGGAGCAGTGTGGTCACAGACGCAATGTAGAGAAGCTGGACGCGCACTCTGGTCGCCAGTCGCAATCGCCTCGAAGGAGCTGGCCACATAACAAACTATGGAAACCAGTCGCCGTCACCTCGAAGGAACTGGTCGCATAACAAACTATGGAAACCAGTCACAGTCGCCTCGAAGGAACTGGCCACATAACAATCTATGGAAACCAGTCGCAGTCGCCTCGAAGGAACTGGCCACATAACAAACTATGTAAACCAGTCTATTCGCCTCGAAGGAACTGGTCGCATAACCAACTATGGAAACCAGTCGCAATCGCCTCGAAGGAACTGGCCGCATAACAAACTATGGAAACCAGTCCAGTCGCCTCGAAGTAACTGGCCGCATTAACAAACTATGGAAACCAGTCGCAGTCGCCTCGAAGGAACTGGCCACATAACAAACTATGGAAACCAGTCGCAGTCGCCTCGAAGTAACTGGCCACATAACTCACTATGGTCACAGACGTGAGACGCGTTTAATGAAGCTTACCTTTACTCTTAAAAGAATGCGGTCGTATCCGTCCCGGCGTCCTTGGTTCGAATCCTAACCGAGTTAGTATGCGACCTGGTGGCCCTGTATTTGCGTACGTCAGTCTATATCTCAGCGCTAGATATTTAAATATTGTGTGTTTGGGCGTCAGGTAGTTTCAGGTTTCCTACCGACGATTACACGGGGTTTGATTCAAATGAAAAATAACATAAATTAAATATCACACATAAATAATTAGTATTAATTCAGTCCACCCTTTGGTTCTGGTTATTTTAATGATGGAAGTTGAGTTGGAGGAATGACTAATTCATCTCCAACCCTTTTGATTGGCCGAATCTCTAAAGCCCATCCAATCTGCATGATGATGTAGTCACGAGTGTGTCTCCAATGGAAGCAGAGGGGTCTTCTTGGAACTTTCACTTTGTCAAAAAGGGAGCGTCTACTCCTTTGGGGCGATTTCCCTTCTTAAAAAGAAATCGGCCAAGGTCACCTTCACTGTCATTTAAATAAAACTGTGACTTGTGCCGGGGAGATCTTTTACAATTTGCTCTGTTCTTTACTGCTGGTTTTTTTTTCTATGTAAGGATCGTAGGTACCAACAAAACACTATATGTACTGCACCCTTAATTTAAAAATTGGAAACAAGTGATGCTCCAGTACGTCCTTCAATTTACCTCATAAATTCTACTAAAATTAACATGAAATATTATACTACTATAAAGCCACACGGCTGACACTTCCAGATGAGCTAGAAACTTGAAATTTGGCAAACTTATAGCGTCTAGGCCTAGCTTGTAACCGACGTAAAATAACAAAAAGTTAGAAATTTTAATTTTTAAATCCCGAAAAAAATCATTCAAAATGGCTGAGCAACTTTAAGGTATTTTGTGGCTAAACGGTAAGACCTATCAAAAAACCGCTCTGGCATTACATTAGTTTACATCCACTTGCAAAGAAAACCCACCGGGGGTTTGAGGGTGGAACCCCCAACGAGCAAAGCGAGTATAATATATTTTAAGTTTCATTACCTTGAAGGTTTACACTATGTCCCTGTCTTATAAGCTATACCATAGTGGAATAACGCACGGTAAGCTTGATATATTACAAACTCAACTAAATGTTCCAGAATTTGAGTGGAAAATGGGAAACCTGTTATAAAAAGCCAACTTTAATACACCCAGCCAGGAATCAAACTTCGACCTATATACATGTAAAAAAAATATATGATCAAGCCAGGCATTTAGTCTATATTACTCAATAACTACTGAGCCTGTGTTTCGAACACATGAGATAGAGAGTGATTATGGTAGTAAGCCTATTCTGGGAGGCCTTATCTCTTACCAGAATCCTACTGTATGGTAGTATTTTAGTAGGATATAAAACCTTTATTTCAGAGCTGTAGTAGAAAGTGTCTTCTGGAAGCTTTATTATACGAAATAATAACTTCCAGAACAGGTGCCATTCCAAAATCACGGAATATAAACACTTGACTCTAAAGCACGTTAAATATCTCAACTAAATAAAATGGATAATTAACTTCTAAAAGTAGAATTGATTTGTTAGCTAACTTGCCTGGAGCAAGATTTTAACGACTTTATAAAATTTTACATCAGCTACCTTCTTTATCAGATATAAAATAAAAACGCAAAAGAGCAGTAAGTCATAAATATGTTAGCCTGGGAAGTTTTTAATATGCTCTAAAAGCACCCAGTCGGTGCAAAAAAAACAACACACTTAGATGGCAACACTGTTGACTCCTCATGCGATGGTGAAGAAGGCAAAGGGTCACGTGGTGAGTGTAATCGGGTCGTTAATCATGACGGCCACTCCACGGACCGTGTGTGTTGGTTGGAGTTAATTGCCAGCATAATGTTGGACTGATAAAACACACGATCATTCCTTGTAATCAATGTCACGTCTAAAGCTGAGATAATTCTTGACCTAGTCCTTGTAATCAATGTAACATCTAAAGTTGATATAATTCTTGACCTAGTCCTTGTAATCAATGTCACATCTAAAGTTGATATAATTCTTGACCTAGTCCTTGTAATCAATGTCACGTCTAAAGTTGAGATCATTCTTGAGCTAGTCCTTGTAATCAATGTCATATCTAAAGATGAGATAATTATTGACCTAGTCCTTGTACTCAATGTCACATCTAAAGTTGATATAATTCTTGACCTAGTCCTTGTAATCAATGTCACGTCTAAAGATGAGATAATTCTTGACCTAGTCCTTGTAATCAATGTCACATCTAAAGATGAGATAATTCTTGACCAAGTCCCTGTAATCAATGTCACGTCTAAAGCTGAGATAATTCTTGACCTAGTCCTTGTAATCAATGTCACATCTAAAGATGAGATAATTCTTGACCTAGTCCCTGTAATCAATGTCACGTCTAAAGCTGAGATAATTCTTGACCTAGTCCTTGTAATCAATGTCACATCTAAAAATGAGATAATTCTTGACCTAGTCCTTGTAATCAATGTCACGTCTAAAGCTGAGATAATTCTTGACCTAGTCCTTGTACTCAATGTCACGCCTAAAGCTGAGCTCATTCTTGACCTAGTCCTTGTACTCAATGTTACGTCTAAAGCTGAGATAATTCTTGACCTAGTCCTTGTAATCAATGTCACGTCTAAAGATGAGATAATTCTTGACCTAGTCCTTGTAATCAATGTCACGTCTAAAGATGAGATAATTCTTGACCTAGTATTTGTAATGAATTTCACATCTAAAGCTGAGCTCACTCTTAACTTAGTTCTTGTACTCAATGTTACGTCTAAAGCTGAGATAATTTTTGACCTAGTCCTTGTACTCAATGTTACGTCTAAAGCTGAGATAATTCTTGACCTAGTCCTTGTAATCAATGTCACGTCTAAAGAGGAGATAATTCTTGACCTAGTCCTTGTAATCAATGTCACGTCTAAAGATGAGATAATTCTTGACCTAGTATTTGTAATGAATGTCACGCCTAAAGCGGAGCTCATTCTTGACCTAGTCCTTGTACTCAATGTTACGTCTAAAGCTGAGATAGTTCTTGACCTAGTCCTTGTAATCAATGCCACGTCTACAGATGAGATAATTCTTGACCTAGTCCTTGTAATCAATGTAACGTCTACAGATGAGATAATTTTAGTATTTGTAATGAATGTCACGCCTAAAGCGGAGCTCATTCTTGACCTAGTCCTTGTACTCAATGTTACGTCTAAAGCTGAGATAATTCTTGACCTAGTCCCTGTACTCAATGTCACGCCTAAAACTGGGTTAACGCTCGACCTAATACAAACTTCCAAATGGAAAGAAAATTATATCCGTTCTTGTGAGATGGATTCTACTTACAAATAGACAAGCTCTTATCTCAGTTCTTGTAGGACAGATTCTCCAACTCCGTCGTTAACTTCGTTAAACCCTACCAGAGGTAGAAGAAGTAAATCCGCCCGGAGGTCTGTCCGCTGTTCTTGTGGGGATTTCTGTCAACCGACCGCACCAGCTGGCGGCAGTTAGTAAGAGAAAGAGAGAGAGAGAAGACGTGAGTTGTAGACGAATGTAGAAACAGTTGCCTCGGGAACTTGGATTAAATTATTTCCTTATCAAGCAATGCTCGAGTAAATTGAATTTTTATCGGAAAAGATTTAATTCGAACCGATGTTATTATTTATTTTCTTCCCTTTTTATAGTTTCGTCTATTTATTGAATAGGATCTTCATCACGAGACTAGACGCAAATTTTTTCCAGTCTGGTGTGTTGGTGACTTAAAAGTCTTGGTTCAAATCCCTACTGAGCTAAATGGGTATGTTTTTTCAACGAAATATTCACCTTTATTCACGTAAAAACGAGTATATTTCTCATTTATACCTTCACAATTCCTGCTACAATAAGAGTATTTAAAATTCCAATAGTTCGGACGGATGAGTAAGACACAATACCAAGGAAAGCATTTTTGAACCATCACGAGATTTATTATTATTATTAGCACCGCGTCTTACTACCCGTTCGGGTTATACGCACTTACGATAATGTGTAATGGTAGGGTGATTGTGAGATGAAATGGAGGACCTACAGTTTAACGTGGAATCCGAACCACGGTGGAGCCCTGGCATTCCCCACATTCACCAGATGCCATCAGATAAATCTGTGCCGGGACCGAGGAGAGATTTATTAAAGTTGCATATTTTTTTATTGGGGAGATATTTCTATTTTTATATCTTTAAAAGTCAATTAACATTATTCAAGTAACCTTTGATGATTGTTGCACTGTTATAGTAATTATCATACAACATATTATAAATCTTTTAGCATTGTGTCTTACCACCAGTTAATGTTATAGCCTACATACATGTACTAACTACACTAGTGATTTAGAGGTCAGGAAGGACGAATTTAGAGGAATTGTACCCACGTGTGCGTAGTAGGAGAGTGGAAAACTATTTGTTACAAAAAAGTATAAAATAACAAGTATGACCCTTTATAACTCGTAGACTGTTATGATTTAAAATCATTGAATTATTAATTTATGTAATATAATTTTGGTAAGAAGAACAATAGAAAATAGTTATTTAAGTGACTAAAATCATTTAAAATGTTAATATACTCATACATCAAGTCATTTTATTTACAGCCGTAACTTTAAATAAATATCACACAAAATAATAAAGTGGAATGTTATCAATGTTGGCCGCAAAGAAATATGTTTGAATTTTCTATACTGTTCTTCCAAGGTCTAATGAGGTGGATTGGATAGAACTATCTCAAGATAGGGATAGGGTGTAATGAGGTGGACTGGATAGAACTGGCTCAATATAGGGATATAGTGTAATGTGATGGACTGGATAGAACTGGCTCAAGATGGGGATAGGGTGTAATGAGGTGGACTGGATAGAACTGGCTCAAGATAGGGATAGGGTGTAATGAGGTGGACTGAATAGAACTAACTAAATATAAGAACAGATGGAGTACTTGGTTAAGTGCGAACTATAAAGTTCTGAATACCATAGATAGATTAAAATGTATATATTTCAGTCTAAAGAGAGCGTACATTTGCTGAATAGATGGTGTCGCCCCCACTTAGCCGACAGTCGAGAGTTTATATTCGAAAGGAGAGGAAATGTCTCCGGAGATCTGACACTTCATTAACCGCACAATCAAGAGTATAAGAACCGCGCAAGTGTGTATTTATAGGGTGCTCTTTGTACTTCCTGAACCTAAGAGCTCATCAAATTTCCAGCCGCGGAAGAACAATAGTACAAGTCCCTTTCTTTTGATATTATAACCATGAGATCTGAGAACATGCCATTTATTAAAGGCGAGAGTGTAAGAAAAGCCAATTCAGAAGAGATTATTTGCAGTTTTTATATCAAAACTTTAGTCGGTCCAATAGAAATCAACTAATTCTTTGTTATAAACAGATAGTTTAATTTTCTTCACGTTTTGGTATCAACACTTTTTGAATATATTTCAATTGTGTCCTGGAATGTAATGATAACATTCTCTCTTCAGTAAAAAAAAATCATCTAATGTCGCTTTGCTCAAGACATATTCAAGAATTGTTGATACGAATATCCCCACGTGAATTAGATTAAACCCCGCTTCGGTGGCTGCATTTTCTAACGCGCTACTCTCTTGTTAGAATAGACTGCCGATAAAGGAGAAATCGAGGTTCGAATCTCGGACAGATATACTGAGGGTGGTTTTCTCTAAATGGTCTCCTCTCCCTTCACGCAAATGTGGGTACACTTCCTCTAAAAATTGCCTCCCTAACCCCTAAAAACATTACAGTTAAATAACACATGACTTGAGGAATGAATACATATAAGTAGAACTAGAAACATATTTTTGCTATAAAAAAAAAAGATCTTCCCATGAAAATATGACTGCCGACAACTTTTATGGCATATATGAAATAATTTGAACAATACATACTCCATCATTGATGTTAACATATCTTAGAAATAATTGTGAAAAAATGCATGGTAAAAATATCTCCCAAAGTATAAAGAAATTAGCAGTGAATATTGCGGCGTAGGTGACAAGGTAATATATTATATCTTATATATCATTCGTGACTAGGGATGTGAAAAAGAAAAGTATCGATACTTTACTAATATCGATATTTTCCTTTCGATACTAGTATTTTTACTCGATACTTTTTTTTTTCAGTACCTTTACATATATTAGTATTCACACTCCGGTATCGAAAGAAACCACCTTTTTGTCATCTTCACTCATGCTGGGATTAAATGTTTATTAGGGTGGACTGTGGAGGAAGAAACAACTTTCTTGTCATCTTCACTCATGCTGGGATTAAATGTTTATTAGGGTGGACTGTGGAGGAAGAAACAACTTTCTTGTCATCTTCACTCATGCTGGGATTAAATGTTTATTAGGGTGGACTGTGGAGGAAGAAACAACTTTCTTGTCATCTTCACTCATGCTGGGATTAAATGTTTATTAGGGTGGACTGTGGAGGAAGAAACAACTTTCTTGTCATCTTCACTCATGCTGGGATTAAATGTTTATTAGGGTGGACTGTGGAGGAAGAAACAACTTTCTTGTCATCTTCACTCATGCTGGGATTAAATGTTTATTAGGGTGGACTGTGGAGGAAGAAACAACTTTCTTGTCATCTTCACTCATGCTGGGATTAAATGTTTATTAGGGTGGACTGTGGAGGAAGAAACAACTTTCTTGTCATCTTCACTCATGCTGGGATTAAATGTTTATTAGGGTGGACTGTGGAGGAAGAAACAACTTTCTTGTCATCTTCACTCATGCTGGGATTAAATGTTTATTAGGGTGGACTGTGGAGGAAGAAACAACTTTCTTGTCATCTTCACTCATGCTGGGATTAAATGTTTATTAGGGTGGACTGTGGAGGAAGAAACAACTTTCTTGTCATCTTCACTCATGCTGGGATTAAATGTTTATTAGGGTGGACTGTGGAGGAAGAAACAACTTTCTTGTCATCTTCACTCATGCTGGGATTAAATGTTTATTAGGGTGGACTGTGGAGGAAGAAACAACTTTCTTGTCATCTTCACTCATGCTGGGATTAAATGTTTATTAGGGTGGACTGTGGAGGAAGAAACAACTTTCTTGTCATCTTCACTCATGCTGGGATTAAATGTTTATTAGGGTGGACTGTGGAGGAAGAAACAACTTTCTTGTCATCTTCACTCATGCTGGGATTAAATGTTTATTAGGGTGGACTGTGGAGGAAGAAACAACTTTCTTGTCATCTTCACTCATGCTGGGATTAAATGTTTATTAGGGTGGACTGTGGAGGAAGAAACAACTTTCTTGTCATCTTCACTCATGCTGGGATTAAATGTTTATTAGGGTGGACTGTGGAGGAAGAAACAACTTTCTTGTCATCTTCACTCATGCTGGGATTAAATGTTTACTAGGGTGGACTGTGGAGGAAGAAACAACTTTCTTGTCATCTTCACTCATGCTGAGATTAAATGTTTACTAGGGTGGACTGTGGAGGAAGAAACAACTTTCTTGTCATCTTCACTCATGCTGAGATTAAATGTTTATTAGGGTGGACTGTGGAAAAAGAACAAATGACGATATTTCTGAATTCTCACTCAATTTCTACATGACAAGCAAGAAGAAACTTTTTTTTTTTTAGCGTTCAATCTCTTTTATTTCATCATAGATCATAGCTGTTAACCATTATAAATTCATTATAATTTTCAGTGTCTAAATAAATATGAAAATATAATTATGATGCAAAAAAATGAAATTATTATTAATAGATTGATATAAAAAATCATCCAGGTTAAAATTTTGATACCGATACTTCCTGTTCTTTCAATACTAGTACGTTATCGATATTTTTCTTCCGATACTTTTATTTCAATACCACCTCCCTAATCGTGACATATATGTATCATGCAAAGGGTTACATAGACGCAAGTAGAGCATGTAATCAACTAAATAATGTGAGTGGTTTGATTCAACACGCGGTGATGCTGTTTGTCAGTCTCCATTCTAAGGTAAACATCGTGTGTTTATTTTTTTCCGACACTGTGGTGACCTTTGTTCTGTGTCAATTTACACAAAGTCCATTATTTCTCAGCGTTCTATTCAACGACACGTGATGGCTTCCTTCTCCTCCCCGTCTCAACCCCTTACGCGTGTCACCAATATAAATTAGTATGTCACCCTCTAGTAATCCAATCAAAAAGCCCGGGAACTTCATTAGCAAAGCGTTCGAGTGTGTCGCTACACCACCGGTAGTTTTTCCTATTGCCACGTCACCACACCAATCAACGGCTTTCACTTCACACGACTCGAATGTCGATGTAGAGGTTCACCCTGGCTTTGACACTGACGCCATTAGTGGTCCAGTCTAAGTGTCAGGCTAACACTTTACACGCGTGAGATGTGTAGTGATGATACTAATTGTTGATGGAGAGAACGGTCTGGACTATGATAACAGTTCTGTTAAAGGAAGTGTGTGTGTGTATGTGCTACTATTATTATTATTATTATTATTATTAGCATCACGTTTTACTACCCGTTTGAGCTATACGCACTTACGCTAAGGTATAATGGTAGGGTGATTGTGAGATGAAATGGAAGACCTACAGTTTAACGTGGGATCCGAACCACGGTGGTAGGCCTGGCATTCCCCACATTCACAAGTTGTGATTAATACACGTCTTGTCAGAGGTGAAGGAATGGTTTGGCAATCAGATACTTCTGTGCCGGGACTGAGGATTGAACACCAGACCCCCTGGTACAGAAGTCAGACACCCTACCTCCTAGACCAGATTGAAAATATATATTGCGCTTCTGGGCTACGTCATTCACAGCCCAGTAAATAGCAGAGATACTATCCAGTACTAATGTAACGTTGTCCAGGGGACGTCGGAAAGTACTAATCGTACATACTTTCCATGGAGGCTCTTTCCATGTTTCCATGTCCTGGGGAGATTAGGCGATGGTTATATTGAGTATGAGGGTGTGGTACCAGTAGAAACATTTAAAACCTAACTCAAGCCTAATTAACCAATCTCTGGTGAACGTAGGGGTAATTTCCCTTTTGGGAAAAATACCTGAGGTACAAGCGGGCAATCGAACCTGGGACCTCTAGGATATTCCTCCTAACAGATATGTACTACTAAAACGAAAGCGCTAAACAAGATTTAAATAAATTACCCAAGTATCAGTAGGAGAATTCCACTGGCTTCCTAAACAGGTTGAATTGCATAGTAAGGGTTGAAACTAAGCAGGGATCACGGATTTCTCATGTGCGATAAAAATTCTTAGCACAACTTCCTCCGGAGGAGTAGTACCGTGGTGACCTGGTGGTCTAGGGGTAAGGTGTCAGACTTCTTTGCTGGGGGTCCGGGGTTCAATCCTCGGTCCCGGCACAGATTTATCTGATTACCAAACCCTTCCTTCACCTCTGACAAGACAGCTTGTGAATGTGAGGAATGCCAGGCCTCCACCGTGGTTCGGATTCCACGTTAAACTGTAAGCCCTCCATTTCAGCTCACAATCACCCTACCATTACACATTAGCGTAAGTGCGTATAACCCGAACGGGTAGTAAGACGCGGTAATAATAATAATAATAGTAGTAGTAGTACCGTCGATCCCATGCTGCTTGTTACAAGTAAAAGAGCCCTGGAAGGCATGTGAAAATACCTTTGCTGCAAAATTGGTAGGTCCTTTCACTCTCACTCATAGAAATTCTCGTGTGCTTATATAATCAGTCGGTTTAAAAAGTCCAAGTTAAATAGGCCTACCTCAAATAAATAAAAATAACTATTTTTTCCCTCTGTTATTGCCTTAATTAAAAAAGTTTCACCATAAAAATGAAAATAACCACGTTTTAATGCGTAGATTTAAAAAAAATAAACTAACTTAATTTTACGATAAACTAAGGGCGCCGTGACCTAACTAATTTTTTTATTCCAATGCCTTTCACTACCTGTTAAAGTTATATGCATATAAACACAAATGTTTATTATGCTGTGTTAAAAATGAGGAAATTTAAAAAGGGAGGAAATCTACCAGCATTTGCGTGGAAATTGGTAAAACATTTAGGAAAAACTATCCCAGTAAAACCAACCAGGATTCAAACCCCAATCACCCCGATAACCACAGAACAGTCTATTATTATAGCGACTCTTTAGACCATTCTATCACCAAAGTGGTGCAAGTTAACCAACAAGCCATATTTAGGTGAGTGTAAATATTAATTTTTTGGAGTTTTCTTACTGGTAGAGGTGTGTATAGAAATGTAAGAACACCTGAACCTCATCTGAGAATTGAGCTTGATCAGCTCTTCTGCTGACGAGTCTTTCAAGATGAATTCTGGTGTAGTTCTTAAAAACATTCACTTTAATCATTATGTTAGTTTGGACTAAATAGTTTAACTCAGTACTGGCTAAAAAGAAACAACTTTAGAAGACGTGTCGAACTTGGGGCCACAACAAACAAATGGAAAACACTGAGGAGGCACTGTCTAAATATAAAAATATTGTCAATTTCTTAACCCTTTTCAGCCCAAACTAATTTTAGTATATAATAAGAAAAATATATATATAATAAGAAATAAATATATATACTAAGAATAATATATATATATATAATAAATATATATATAATAAATATATATATATATAATAATATATATATAAATCTGTGTATACTTACAAAAAAAAAATTATTTAAATATTATTACCACCGCGTCTTACTACCCGTTCGGGTTATACGCACTTACGTTAATGTGCAATGGTAGGGTGAATGTGAGATGAAATGAAGGACCTACAGTTTAACGTGGAATCCGAACCACGGTGGAGGCCTGGCATTCCTCACATTCACAAGATGTCTTGTCAGAGGTGAAGGAAGGGTTTGGAAATCAAATAAATCTTTGCCGGGACCGAGGATTGAACCCCGGACGCCAGCATAGAAGTCTGACACCTTACCCCTAGACCACCCCTTTTATTTAAAAATGTGTATTATATGCAGTTAGCTAATTGCTACAACAGGCATTGGTTTTTTTTTAAGATAATAAATAATACAGTATAAGAAATCAAACATAAGCAACGTAGCCATGCATTTACACGGTGTTGCAAAGGGTTGAGTAAAATGAATTAATGAACTAATAATAATAATATTTATTATTATTATTAAAATAAAATTGTAGGCCCCTGTATGAACTGAAAAGAAACATCTTTTTTTTTACAGATATTTGGAACCTTATATTTTCATTATTGGTGTGATTATATCGATATTTAAATTGTGTTGAAGTCACTTTCATAGTTTTTGACAAATGAGTGTGTCTGTAAGCTGTAAACTATCCAGTTCTTTTTCATGGAAGAAAACAATTGTTTTCATAAGTATGTACAGACAAACATTACACATATCTGGTGAGCAAATTTAAAAAAAACCCTTTGGGATTATTTTTATCATTTCATCTAACTATCTGATCAGGTTATACGCATATGTTATTATTACTCCAATGGGCTAGAGATGATGATGGAAGTATTTTAAAGGTAATATACCCGAATTTGCCTGGAAGCAGAGTAGGAAACCATTTAGGAAAAAAAAAAAAAAAAAATGAATAGACCCAACTGGGATTTGAATCCCAAAATTTAATCGGTTACGATAACTGTCGAAGAGAGAGTACAGATTTGATAGAGCCACCTCACGTGTCATATTTCCCTAAATTATTCCAAATCCTTAAATAAAACATTCCAAAATGGTTTTAGGACGTTTTAAGAAAATAAGAAATGGGACCGCGTGATATGTTGTTTCACCGTCCAAATAAAACTAGGGATAAGCACCACACGTGGTCCATAGGTTTTATATTCCCGCATTACTACTAGTACTATTTTTACTTTCTCGCAACCATTTGGTTAAAGAAAGTATTGTGAGGGTTAAAATAAACTCAAATTTGATATTTTGATTAATATCTACGTTTCATATCCTCCTAAGCTTGTAAGAATTTTTTTTCAATCGTCTATCTATCTGCGTATAGCCCGAACGGGTAGTAAGACGCGGTGCTAATAATAATAATAATAATAATAATAATAATCTATCTATCTAGTCTGTCTGTATTTTGGTTTAGAGGTGAAACCATTTTCCCAAATGAGCTAAGACTTTGTATCCAAGGTTTACATAGCGTTCCCTAGGGCTTTTTTGGAAAAGTGTTTTAGCGCCTTGGAATTCTAGTGTTAACACAAATTTAATATAAAAAACAAATAAGTGATGGTTATTGTCAATTAATCCTGCACTCGGTGAGTTTATTTATTTAAAGAGAATCAGGGTTGATCGAGGGAAAAATTGACATAGTATGCAACTCTCATGTACAGGTATTCCATCTAGACAGAAGATACATATGAGTCAATGTCTGAGGTATATATATATCACTTGCCTTACAGGGCTTCCAAGAGTCAATCTATGATATTCCGGGAATTAATAAGCAATGTGACCTGGCGGTCTAGGGGTAAGGTGTCAGACTTCTATGCTGGCGGCCGGGGTTCAATCCTCGGTCCCGGCAAAGATTTATCTGATTACCAAACCCTTCCTTCACCTCTGACAAGACATCTTGTGAATGTGGGGAATGCCAGGTCTCCACCGTGGTTCGGATTCCACGTTAAACTGTAGGTCCTCAATTTCATCTCACAATCACCCTACCATTACACATTAGCGTAAGTGCGTATAACCCGAACGGGTAGTAAGACGCGGTGCTAATAATAATAATAATAATAATAATAATAATAATAAGCAATGATAGATACTAAACTTAAAAAGGATAAAGGTAGGAATAATCTAATCATGATAAGACTTGACAATATTATTTTAGCACGGCGTCTTACTACCCATTCAAGCTATACGCCAGTGTATTAATTACTCTAATGTGCAAGAGATGAAGGTAGACTCATTATCGTGTTAGGGGACGGCCAGACTGGAGCGAGCGCTCGAGCCGGAACAGTCTAGCTTACAGGCGCTAGGCAATATTATTGTATGCTGCTTAATTGATTGTTAGGAAAACCTCTGATTTTCACATAATATTTGACTTTTTTTATAATATTGATAGGTTTAACATACTTGCTACTAATGGCATAATTTAATTGGTAATATAAATAATAGTGTATATATATATGTAAATCCGATATCTTAAAATACTTCAATATCATAAACAAAGTAGGCATTTACAAATAGGAATCACCACTAGCTTCGAGAGAGGATGTAAAAACCACAACAAGAATTTTTCTAGGAGCAGAGATGTATAAAGTGTCTTTGATAGAAACATTTTCTCTAATGAACTAGGATCAGTTTGCTAATTAGCCGCTCGCTCACCAGTTTGGCTGATGACTGGGAGATCTAGGTTTGAATCCTTGTAGGGTTTTCTTGGAGTGATCTCTTCTAAATGGTTTACCACTCTATTTCCACGCAGATGCGGATAGAATAGTTATGAAATGCATGCTTCTTTCCTCGTCCCCATTCCCCTAGAAAAATTAAATGTATACATATAGTCTGAACCGTTAGTAAGGTGTCATATATATATATATATATATATAACAGCTATGCAAATAAACAGTCATCTCCTTGGCTCTATACCCCTCCACAAACCCCCCTCCCCACATAACGAAGACCACGGCGTTGTTCGCATCCCCAAGTACACACTTCAAAGAACTCGGCCGTTACTATGTATTCAGCAGCTA
>CABEEJ010001004.1:92636-114619 GCA_901482245.1 Timema douglasi | reverse complement strand
CCCCCCTAAAATGACTAAGTAATAAACATTTTTAATATAAATGATATAATTCAGGCTCAGTTAGATTCAGTTATTTGATTTATTCATATGAGGTATTTAACGTGCACTTTCTTAACTCACTGATTATATCAGGACATGGGAATTTCTATGAGTGAGAGTGAAAGGACCTACAAATTTTGCCGGGAGAGATATTTTCACACACCTCCCAGGGTTATTTTTATTTCCACAATCGAGATGGGACCAACGGCTTTAATTCCCCTCCTAAAAAAAGTTGTGCTATGGATTTCTACTGCTCAATAAAATTCCGTTGACCCCATTTGGGTTTGAACCTATGCACATTGGGTACTGAGGTGAGCACTTAACTCAAATACCCCCGAGGTCTTCCTATAGATTGTTGAAAGCTATTAGTATAATTACAGTAGCCCCATGGCTTCTTTGGTGTCTGACTGACAGCTCACAGCTGACAGCTAAAAGCTTTGAAAAGTTACCAGACCAAATTATGTATTCCTACGCCGAACCATATGATCTTCAAAAACATGTGTTTAGCAGCTGTCACTTCTGACGGTCAAAATTTAGGTATATACCTAAATGCTGACCGTTAGAAGTTAGCTGTGAGCTGTCAGTCAGCACCAAAGAAGCCACGGGGCTACTGTAGTATAACTAAACCCATCCATACAACTACTTTCATGAAACCCCTTTTAAAATGTAAGAATTTTAAAATTAAATAAGTTATACCTGTAGTAATTTTAACGATTTCTGTTATTATTATTATTACTACAAGCACCACGTCTTACTACCCGTTCGGGTTATACGCACTCACGCTAAAGTGTAATGGTAGTGGTGATTGTGAGATGACATGGAGGACCTACAGTTTAACGTGGAATCCGAACCACGGTGGAGACCTGGCATTCCTCACATTCACAAGGTGTGATTAATACAGGTCTTGTCAGAGGTGAAGGAAGGGTTTGGTATTCAGATAAATCTGTGCCGGGACCGAGGATTGAACCCCGGACCCCAGCACAGAAGTCTGACGGCTTACCCCAAGACCACCAGGTCACCAACGATTTCTGTTCAATATATTCTAATACAAATTAACAAGAATTGATTCGAGCTGTCGATTTTCTTTTCATTGTTTAAATTGAACTTGTATCTTTAAAATATCTTCCATGGGCATTCTAAATTTTTGAAAATTAGGGAAGTTTCTAAGCTCTTATTTCCTATTAGGTCATATTTCACTTCAAACATTATTTATATATTCTTATACTGGCCCTTCTTAACCCTCTCCCTATACATGTTTACGTCATCCACTTCGGTGACCGCATAGACTATGGAATCACTCTCGCAATAGACTAGACCATCGATGATTGTGAGATCAAGGTTCAAATCCCGGGTGTGCTAAGGGTGCGTTTTCCTAAATGGTTTTATAATCTTCCTCCTCCTCTAATCTAAACCTGTCTCATCCCTGGCACATTAATCTATTTAGTACAAAGGCGGTTAATCGAATGGGTACTTAGATGCAGTGCTAAGAAAAAAAAAAGGTTTTGTCCTATTACGCCACTGATTAAATCTATGTAATATGAAGGGGTGGACACAAATCTATCTCACGAAAATATTTCTTATAAATAATAAAATATGCTATAAGTAGATAGCTTATTTTTTATTATATTTTTATCAGAAGTTCAAATTTGGTTTTCTCTGGTTTATAAAATTGTTTTTTCTCTCCGGTGTGTAATGACACCTCTAGGTACGTAATGACACGTTTTTTAGTGGTCTTGTCTAACTTTTTTTTATGAGTATTTCAATGAAATTTTTTTATGTTCAAATATCGAATAAATCAATGAATTTGACAGTTATTGATAATGAATTGAAAGGCCTTCAAATGTAAAAATATATCCTCTCTAGGAATTAAATTATGACTCATATGTAATCAGAGTTACATACTACAAATTCAGATACCTTGGGTCCGATTACCGGCGCTTCAAATCCAAAACGAGGTCACTTCGGTTTCGTGAACACAAACAGGGAGCTACTTCAGTGAACAAGTAGTGGCTTTGATATAGAAAACTGATATTAATGGCCTAGGAGCTCGTTGTTCTGACCACATGAAACCATCTATCCGAGAATGTTGGCACTGTCTTCGCCAACAAGCGGTGGCCGTTCTGTTGGTATAGTCATATATATTTAATTGTTCTAAGAGGTTAGTGTGTCGTTGTGAGAAACTTTTTTTAAACCTAATGTGGAATAATTAAGACCCATATAAGTACAGAGCTTTAATATTTTCTGTTTATAGATTTATGGAATACTAAAAGTGAAATTTATTGGATGACATGTTGACTTTTTACTAAAAGAGTTGAATAAATAACTTTAATATATTTAGTATATTATTTCCCAATACTAAAAATAAAAATGTAATTTGATTACCGAAAAAAAAAACTTTTCGTTAAAATATTCTTTACCGTAAAATTGCTTTCTAATTGAATTTGATGCATCTGGATATTATAATAATTATCTTAGTTTTAATTCAATATTTCATGATTTTAGTTCCTTTTAGTAACATAATTTCTAGAAGACGAAGGAAATAAAAAGAAGAGAGAACCAATAAGTAAAATAGCCTTTAGCTTTCATCTTTATCTTGAGTGGAATAGAATAGCTTGTCAAGACTTCTCTCTCGTTAATTCTATAAAAGGGAAGTTTCCATTTTAATTGACTATGACAAGACGAAGCGTCTGATGGGTCATAAGAGGGAGGGAGCGGGTAGTTAAGGGGCTATTAGATATAAAAATGGAATATTAATAAAGAACTATACTGTTCGTTCCATAATTTCAATATTGAATTAAGCTTACTCAGTGCTCGAAATGATAAAGAATATCAACGAAAACCCGTTTCGGTGGGCCGCGTGGTCTAGCGCGCTATTCTCGCAGTAGACTAAACTGCTGATGATGGAGTGAACCGTGAGGTTCAAGTCTTGGTTGGGTGTGCTGAGGGTGGTTTTTCCAGAATGGTCTTCAACTCTCCCTCCACTCAATTGTGAGTACATTTCTTTTAAATATTACCTTCCTAACCCTTAAAACCATTAGTGTAACTAGTACATAAGCGTATAACCCGAACGGGTAGTAAGACACGGTGCTAATAATATTAATAATAATTAGGAGGTGACCTGGCGGTCTAGGGGTAAGGCGTCAGACTTCTGTGCTGGGGGTCCAGGGTTCAATCCTCGGTCCCGGCACAGATTTATCTGATTACCAAACCCTTCCTTCACCTCTGACAAGACATCTTGTGAATGTGAGGAATGCTAAACCTCCACCGTGGTTCGGATCCCACGTTAAACTGTAGGTCTCCCATTTCATCTCACAATCACCCTACCATTACACATTAGCGTAAGTGCTTATAACCCGAACGGGTATTAAGACGCGGTGCTAATAATAATAATAATAATAATAATTAGGACAGGTGGTACTAATAAAAACAAGTATATTTGACAGATCTATCTACACATTAGAAAAAAAATGGTATCAGGGGCGATTGTTTACTTTGAGCTACAAATGAGATAATTTTGAATTTAATTAATAAAAGTATTTGGTATATTTCTTAATGTATATAAGAGTATATAAAAGCATACTAATAAAAATGATTGTTAATTAATTAAAGCGACAATCACATAAACAAATATGAGGACGTTTATGCATAACATTTAGCTAATGTTTGTATCAGTTTTTAGCACAGCGTCTTATTATCCATTTGGTTTGTACGCTTATATACTAGTTACGCTAATTTTTTTAGGGATTTGGAAGATTATATCTGTAGAAAGTGTACTCACATTTGCGTGGGGGAATAATGGAAAACCATTTTGGATTAACCACACTCGGTACATTCTACCAAAATTCGAACCTCGATCTCCCCGTTACCGGCAGTCTAGTCTACTGCGAGATTAGCGCGCTAGACCACGCGGCCAACGAAGCTGGTCCACAGAGTATTATTGTTGTTCTCTTACATTACGTGACAAAAACAAATTTAGGATATTCGTAAACAAGAAGCTTAGGAAGATTTTTGGTACAAAAAGGAATGAAGATACTGGGGATTAGATGAGTTAATTTAATGATGAGTTACATACCTTATACTAATCACAAGATTTTGTTAGGATAATAAAGTCTCGCAAATTACAGTGTGTAGTACATGCAGCACGAATGGAAGATTCTAGAACCTTGTTCAGGATATCGACTTGAAACCCCTATGGGAAGAGACCAGTGGGAAGACCTAGAACTGATGGGAGGATATTAGAATGGACCTCAAAGAGACAGGGTGTAATGAGATGGACTGGATAGAACTAGCTCAAGATAGAGGTAAGGTGTAATGAGGTGGACTTGGATAGAACTAGCTCAAGATAGGGATAGGGTGTAATGAGGTGGACTGGATAGAACTAGCTCAAGATAGAGGTAAGGTGTAATGAGATGGACTGGATAAAACTAGCTCAAGATAGAGGTAAGGTGTAATGAGGTGGACTGGATAGAACTAGCTCAAGATAGAGGTAAGGTGTAATGAGGAGGACTGGATAGAACTAGCTCAAGATAGAGGTAAGGTGTAATGAGGTGGACTGGATAGAACTAGTTCAAGATAGAGGTAAGGTGTAATTAGATGGACTGGATAAAACTAGCTCAAGATAGAGGTAAGGTGTAATGAGGAGGACTGGATAGAACTAGTTCAAGATAGAGGTAAGGTGTAATTAGATGGACTGGATAGAACTAGCTCAAGATAGAGGTAAGGTGTAATGAGGAGGACTGGATAGAACTAGCTCAAGATAGAGATAGGGTGTAATGAGGAGGACTGGATAGAACTAGTTCAAGATAGAGGTAAAGTGTAATGAGGAGGACTGGATAGAACTAGCTCAAGATAGAGGTAAGGTGTAATGAGGAGGACTGGATAGAACTAGTTCAAGATAGAGGTAAGGTGTAATGAGGAGGACTGGATAGAACTAGTTCAAGATAGAGGTAAGGTGTAATGAGGTGGACTGGATATAACTATCTCAAGATAGAGGTAAGGGGTAATAAGGAGGACTGGATAAAACTATTTCAAGATAGAGGTAAGGTGTAATGAGGTGGACTGGATAAAACTAGCTCAAGTGAGGAATAGGAGGCGTACTTTTGTGGGTCAATGAACTTTCGTGTTCCTAGTGCCACTAATGTGCCTAGTGACGTAGTTATGGAAGGTATTTTGATGCTAATTACCCATATCCCCCCCATAAGCTAAAATAATGTTGTTTTTTTTTCTTTTACCATATTTATTTAATGATTTTTTTTTCTAGTGCCTGAAAAATAAAACATCTACATACATAAGGTATTTAATTGTATTTACGATCTTTTCCACCTGAACTAGGTGTTATCTGCGGATGGTAAACTGGTTCCTAAAAAAACTAACCAACATAGATAGCTCCATGACAGTCACGTGGTAATTCAAACATGCGTACTTCCCCCACATTAATTACAAACTAGTTCCCCTTTGATGGTGTTCACCAGCCTGTGACATACTTAACCATGCGTTATAATGGGATTACCGCAAAGGGTCGGATCGTCACGAAACAAAGTGTATTTGGTGTCTTTCATTGAAACAATTCACGGGTTTCCATTTGTGAGTCAAGCGTTCAGGTGCAAATGATGAGATTGATGAACATCTGTGTTCATTTTTTTTTAACACTTAAGAACGCTAAATTATTATTATTATTATTATTATTATTATTATTAGCACCGCGTCTTACTACCCATTCGGCTTATACGCACTTACGCTAATGTGTTGTGGTAGGGTGATTGTGAGATGAAATGGAGGACCTACAGTTTAACGTGGAATCCGAACCACGGTGGAGGTCTTGCATTCCCCACATTCACAAGATGTCTTGTCAAAGGTGAAGGAAGGGTTTGGTAATCAGATAAATCTGTGCCGGGACCGAGGATTGAACCCCGGCCGCCAGCACAGAAGTCTGACACCTTACCCCTAGACCGCCAGGTCACCAAGAAGAACGCTAAAGGGACCAACTCGCTCCCACCCCCTTTCCTAACAAAACAAACTCTATTTCTCTCTCTCTCTCTCTCTCTCTCTCTCACACACACACACACACACACACACACACACACACAAGCACGCACACCCTACTCCCCAAACACTTATTAGCTGATACAACACCTTAAATATCGTACATTAAGTTTGTAGAATTATATCAGTACCATATTTCTTATTCATATTGTTTTTAGTAAATTATTCTACAATATTATCTAAATTGTTTATTAAGTAGTTGGTTATATATCTTTTTAATTATTTTGTCAAAAGGGTGACCTCGTGGTCTAAGAGTAAGGTGTCAAGAGCTCTGTGCTGGAGATCCGGGGTTCAATCCTCGGTCCCGGCACAGATTCACCTGATTGCCAAACCCTTCCTTCACCTCTGACAAAGACATGTGGGGAATGCCAGACCTCCACCGTGGTTCGGATTCCACGTTAAACTGTAGGTCCTCCATTTCATCTCACAATCACCCTACCATTACATATTAGCGTGAGTGCGTATAACCCGAACGGGTAGTAAGACGCGGTGATAATGATGATGATGATGATAAGATAATATTTTGTCTAAAACTGTTAGAATTTCTATAGGTCTATAATTTACATAATCTGAGTGCTTCCCTTTTTTTTATAAATCGGTATAATAACTGTGGTTTTAAGTTTTGGCGGAATTACACCATGTTGTATAACTAAATTTATTAGTGTTATACCCACCTGGTGGCCGCATGCTCTGACGCGTTATTCTCGTGTTGGACTAGACTGCAGAACACGAGGAAATCGGGGTTCGATACCGGTCGGGTGCACTGAGGTTGGTTTTTCCTAAATGGTTTTACACTCTCCCTCCAAGCAAATTATCGTGTACTTCCTCTAAACTAAGCCTTCCTAATCCTTAACCTATTAGTGTAATTTGTACATAGGCGTATAAACTGAACAGGTAGTAAGACGCGGTGCTGAAAAAAATTGTTTTATCGTTAACGGGGTAGTTTAACTGTTGATAATTTTCAAGTATTTGGTTATAATTTCATTTATTCCTGGATCTTATGTATATAGGCCCTATAATTTCTCAATAATAGAAGAGTAAAGTAGTAAATTAATTATTAATATTAAAATAATATATGGAGGTGTATAGAACGCTTATTTTCTCCGACACCCAAGTAAATATATTGTTAAGTGAACTAATATTCAGACAGAGACATATTCAGAAAACAAACGTTTTGCCTCAGCTTCGTGTGACTAATGTGACAGAACTACGTCACACAGATGTTAGCGGGGCTCTTATAATCACATCATTCTCTAGAATCAATATTGGGACAGAAGAGACAGCCGCCTGACGGCACTGGTAAGAAGATGAGGCCTTACTTCATCATGTCTTCTTCTTTTTTACCTCTCTGTCTAGATTAAATACTCCAGTCTGTCCTTTTGTATAGTCTCATCTCTTTATATGCTCCTTCACATCTTTTTCAACGAGTTTTTATTTTTATTATTCATTCATCTTTATATAATATTTTTATACTGAGTAGTTTTCCTTGAAACATTTGATTTCTAATTCTGTTTACGTTTCTATTAATATATTTGTATTTCCTTCTCGTTTAACTATTTTTTATTCGTACCCCAACAGGATTTGTCGACAAGATATTCCCGGTCTTCTACTTATATGTTTATTATTGTTATTATTATCATAGTTTTTAATATTTTCAATAGCAAAATTTATTGCAAAATTTCCCTTGATCATGTAGAAATTTATATCCCTTCTCGGGCTTCTCGTAATCCAAAATTATTTTTTCTCAATAGCTTTAATAAGGTGAGCCCTATAGGTCGTTGTGTCCATAGCGCCGATTCTAGATTTGTCGAGTTCAACTTCTATCATAAAAGAAAAGCTAAACTCTGAGAGTTATTTAAAGAAATCCCTTATCAATAATTTATCATGTAGAGGTTCTGCCTATAATATATAAATTTACAATATTCTGATTTATTTTTTGCATATTGCTTTTAACCACGCTTTAGTTTTTTATCATTACTATTTTTATTCTTATCATTATTACTTTTTTTTTGTAACTATTCATCATTATATAACATATTTACTCATTTTTGTTTATCTTATTTTCTCGTGTAAATATATGCATTTTTAAGGTACTTGTGTACTTTCAGTGCTGGCCTGTTATAGGTTCTACGACTGTTGGCCAGAACTATAATAAAGGAAATTGAAATTATTATTACCATGTCTGACTACTCGTTCGGGTTATACTCACTTACGCTAATGTGTAATGGTAGGGTGATTGTGAGATGAAATGGAGGACCTACAGTTTAACGTGGGATCTGGATCCGAACCACGGTGGAGGCCTGGCATTCCTCACATTCACAAGATGTCTTGTCAGAGGTGAAGGAAGGGTTTGTCAATCAGATAGATCTGTTCCGGGACCGAGGATTGAACCCCTGATCCTCAGCACAGAAGTCCGACACCTTACCCCTAGACCCCCAGGTCACTTTGTCTAGCATTGAAGTACCCAGATTTTCCAGGTAGAAATAATATAGAGTAAAATGGCTAAAAATGTTTTTTTTTAAAGCTGTGAAAAGAGAAAAAAGTAAATCGAATATTTAAATAAAAGGGTAGTTAAAAATAATAAAAAAGGACTAAGCGAATAAAAAAAGGAAAAGGTGTAAATCTAATAAATCTAGTAATCTAATAAATCGTATTGTATAAATTCACTGGTTTCACTGAATGTATCATTGAGAGTGTGAGCCCCTCATGCTCACTAATCACGGTTAGTATTTTTGAAAAAAAAACTCCGGCTCAATAAGCATAATACTCTATTGGTTTTCCGAACTAGTTTCCAAAGCGTAATGAAAAGTACTCAACTCCAATCGAACGTTTGCTAACCCTTCTGAGACACTCAATAATAGTCTGATTTAAATCTACATGGAGAGTAAGGATATGTATTCCTAAGGATTCCATACTGGAATTAAACTGTACACACAACCTTTGATAGATAATGTTCAATATAATTTCGTGCTAATTCAGTAATAAACTCAGTGTTACTCGTAAATTCACCCCGTATGTGTGTATTTCTTTCGGGATCTACACTTGTATACCTATTTATTTGTACACATCATATAATTATATGATGTCTCACTCTAGAGAGATTACACACCCCACAGATATATTAGTTTCTTTTTGTCAACACGTATAAACATTGTTACTTCATCTCTCAAACGTGTCCAACCTTTGTAGGCCTATTTAATTTTTACCTACCCCCTCTATTTTTCCAGAAAAACGTTACTTTTAACCTACACCGATCACTTTCTGACAATTGAAGTTCTGTTTTCTTCCATTTTCTCCATAATCTCACTGTGTCATGATATCTTCCTAATCCTCACTCATACCTATACCTCCATATTTAGTAATTATTCTTAGGATTACATATGTTTTCATCTCCCCCCCCACCCCCTATACACCCCAAACACGAATCGGTGATAACTTGGTTTACCTATCGCGTTTGACTAGATGCCGGAGTTGAGCATATCAGGGTTCGAATCTCAGTTAAAGAAGCCAGTTTGATATTAGCTGTTTGTAAGTCAAAGGATCATTCTTATCTATAATGTAATTAAAATGTATGTATTACTATATATATATATATATATATATATATATATATATGTGTGTTGTGGTATTGGAGAAGGCTTGAGAAGCTCACGTCGACAGACAGGCTGACAAATCAAGAAGTCCTAAGAAGATTGGGTGAGAAGATAACCATTTTTGATGCGACTATTTGGTACAAAGCAAACTGGATCGAACATATCCTTAGGAGGAACTGTCTTCTGCACGACGTTATAAAAGGAAAGGATGAAGGAAAGAGGAGCTTAGGAAAAAAAGGAGGATTCAATATTAGATGACATGAAAAAAAGAAGAAAATGCTGGGATCTCCAAGGAGGGGGCAGAGGACAGAGGGCATTGTCGCTTTTAAGTTCACTGATAAAAGGAACGAATCTGTCGTAAGACAGAACACCTTTTAATAATAGTTGTGTATATATTAACTAGTAAAATATGCCAAGGTTAGGCTATTTGAAGTAGATATTAAATACACGTATGCAGATTATACAGGGTGTTTCTAAACTCTCTGCTCAAACTTAAACCAAAACATGTGTAGCCATAAATAAACAGGAAAACATAATTTAAAAAATTGTAAATATAAGTATAATGTTAGTTGCAACAACGCCTGGAGTACGCAGCTGTAAGGATATAAGTGTACAACCAGTTGCATAGCACTAGGCGGACAGAAGTGTCACGTGACGTGATCAACATGTCCGAAGGGTGAGCATGCGTCAAATGCAACCAACGGACTGTGGATTGTAGCAGAGGGGGGCAGTTTTTAACACCTACTGTGATGTGCCCCCCCCCCTAGTGTTATGCAACTTGTGGTTCATGTAGGTAACTAAAGCTGCATACTTGATGCGTTGTTAAGCCTAACTTGTACAGGTATCAATGAATGTTGAAGATTACTTTACCGGACTATTTTTTACTACAGTAGGATTCATTCAGGACTGAACACAACTGATCAACTTAATACCTTCAGATAATGGTTTGATAACACTTATACGACCTACTTTATTAGGACCAATACGAACATAACCTACATTTTTTACGTTCTGATAAAGTTTTTTTTTAAAAGCAACACCTACCAAAATACAGCTGGTGTTTGCCGAGTGAATCACCCTGTATGTTTTTCTGTTTCTTTCTGACCATAGGTGGTGTGTTTTGAGTTTGGGAAGAGAGTTTGAAAACATTATATATGAGATTGTAATATATAGTTGTAAGCAGGACTGTAGAGTTGTCAGGCTTCCCCTTAGACTCGACTCCAACTCCTTAATCAATGGCAAATGTGTGTATATATATATATATAGCGTGCCGATGGTGGGGGTTAAAGCCGATTCTACACTGGCGGCTGTGCCACTAGCTTACGCCTCCAAAATCTTTAATCTACACCCACCGTCAAAACGCGACTGTTAAACAGCTACCATAAAACGCTGTTGCTTCCAATTGTGCAAAATGGTTTGAAAATGGACATTGTACAGGCCAACTGTGTTGCGGGACTTATTTTGTCAGAGGAAACGCACAAAAAAAACTCGACAAAAGAGACGTTGGTGGACACACCCCATATTATCGAACCGTCTCTCAACAGGACAGTTTCATATTATGTTTATGAATCACAGAATGTACCCAGAGAAGTTATTATTGTACTATAGAATGTCTGTGGTTTCATTTGATGAACTACTTGGTTTAGTGAATGGAAATATTGCAAAACGTGGCACCATCTTGAGGAAGAGTATTTATTATTTCTGCTGAAAGACTTGTTGTGACATTGGTGCCCAACTGCCTGTTAACGTCTGGTGTGGTTTGATTCGCGTTTCTACCGCTAGGGGTTTTTAACTCCTCCAGAGGTAGCGGTCAAAACGCTGGTCTAGACGGAAACTTATTTTCTAACTTGATAACAAGGGTTTCATTCAAAGGCGCAGTCGCTAGCGTTTTAACTGCAAATGTAGAATAGGCCTAAGTTGCAGCTAGTCACCAAAGTCCAGGTGGACTACAGCTCCCGAGTCTACGCACCATTCGTGTTTATACTGGCTGGTACTTCGCCCGGCTGGTACCGCCTGGCCTACTCCCTGTTTTTTGTAATGATTGACCTTTCCACTATATATAATTAGTAGGTAGAAAAGAATTTACTGTAGTAAGATAATTTTACTATAGTAAATGTATTACTAATTTATGTAATATATTAAAATTTTAAAATACTAGATATTAAAATGGTTACACAGGACATCTCATTACCATCACGTGAATCATTAGGCTACCTAGGCCCATAGAACATTAAATATATTTTTACTACAATTTCATAATATGTAACACTTCACTAATTTTTTTACCCCTTACTATAATCTAGAGGTTTTTATTTTGAAGGGAGTTGGTACCTTTCTACTCACTGCGACTCCCCACAAAATTGCTTACTACTCCTATCCCTACTCCAAAGCCCTGGCTGTAAGGTGAAGTACACTTACACAGTAGCCCCACGGCTTCTTTGCTGCTGAATGACAGCTCATAGGTGACAGCTTACAGCTTTGGAAAGTTACCAGACCAAGTTATGTATCCGTACGCCAAACCATATGATCTGCAAAAACATGTGTTTAGCAGCTGTCGCTTCTGACAGTCAAAATTTGGGTATGTACCTAAATGTTGACTGTCGGAAGTCAGCTGTGAGCTGTCAGTCAGCACCAAAGAAGCCATGGGGCTACTGTAGATGTCACGCTTGGTCGATGTCTGACCGCAGAATGAATAACGGTGTAGACTAAACAATAAGCTTATAATGAAAGGTAACAAGCTTACCTTTACTGATTACATTATAACCCTTTCTTATAAGATGCACCAGAGTGAACCCATGCAAAGTAATTTTGCTACCTTTCAGGGTAAATGCAGGGTACATAAACTCTAAAATATTACCTTCATCCTTCCTTGCCTTTCCATTAAGATAATTAATGTATGCGTACAACCCGAAAGGGTTCTAAGATGCAGTAAAAAGTATCAGCTTTAGGTTACAAGCTCAGTAGAAAAGTGAACTAGCACACATCAATTGAAGATGAGAATATATTTTTAAATTAAAATATCTGAGGTCTTTTGTTGATCCACATAGATGAGCCCATGTGGCGAAGGCGTCAACCTTGTCCGTTTGGGTTTAACAGTGACGGGAGGGTCCGGAGTTTGAAACCCGATTGGGTGTACTACGAGTGCTTTTTCCCCTCCCTAAATTGTTTATTTTCTTAAACACCATCCGTTTATCAAGATTAGACGTATAATGAGAAAGTTACTTAATAAAAATGCTGTTCCCTCGACTCATATAGTTTGAGTCACTAATTATCTATCTATATTAATAAAATGAGAAATTATTTTGTATACCTATCTGTCATGACTCATGAGCATTGGGCACTTCATAGCTAGGAATTTAAATTTCTGACTAAACTTTTTTTTTATTTATCAAAACCTAGTAGGAAGAAATAAAAGTAAGCGATTTATTTTAAATATGTTTGAAGCAAGGAAAAGCGTTACTCTAGTAGTGAATAAAAATAACTGGCTTCACATTAACACACCCAACACCCTCTTCGGTGGCCGCGTGGTCTAACGCGCTACTCTCGCAGTAAACTAGACCAACGATGACAGCTCACAGCGGACAGCTTTGAAAAATTACCAGACCAAATTATGTATCCCTACGCCGAACCAAATGATCTGAAAAAACATGTGTTTAGCAGCTGTCACTTCTGACAGTCATAATTTAGGTATATACCTTAATTTTGACTGTCAACTGTCAGCTTTGAGCTGTCAGTCAGCACCAAAGAGGCCACGGGTCTACTGTACCAGCATTAGCGTGGAAGAAGGGTTGTAAAACATTGAGGGAAAATCTCCTTCAGTAGATCCAACCGAGATCCAAACCCCGATCTCCCCCTCTTCATCAAGCCAAACAACCACGAGATTGACGCCTAAGAACACCTCTGTATCAGCAGTCTAGTCTACTGCGAGAGTAACGCCATAGACCACGCGGCCACAAGTGGTTAGCCTATATCATAAAGTTTATGATAAACCAACCTATCGCTCTAGACCTTTCTATTTATCGCCTCGGACCTAGAAATCACCGGAATAAAACGCCAAATAGAAACAAGATAATCCCTTGTTTGGAAAAAGAAACAAGAGCTTACACAAAATCTCCTTACACAAACCTTCCAAAATCCAACCACAATATTGTCTTGCTTGTTGTGCGGGACAGTATTCATCTGCAGAGCAGGAATAATAAGCTACTTATTTTAAGAGCCTTAAGGATATTAACAGGATACCCTCCGCGCAGTCCTATTGAGTAACATAACAAAGGACACCCGATGAGCTCACAATAAGCCGGGGCTATTGTTTTCTTTATGGTATTATATTGAATAGACAATAAAGGACGGATTTATAGTATAGACCTAACATAAGCCATTCGCATGGATGTCTCTTTTAATACCAAGAGATTAAATTATATAGTTTGACGGTGATTCCAAGACGCTGCCTCTAGGACAACACGTTTGTTTTAGATAAGACCTTAACCAGAGTTTTGCTGGAGTACGCCGAGCTTGTTTTTATGTGGTTTTTTAACACTTTGTCGCTTATTACCCTTTCAATCTACACGCATATGTACTATATACGCTTATAATATAAAGATGAGTAAGATGGTATTTAAAGAAAAGGTACCCATATTTTTGTGGAGGGAGAGTAAAGGAACAATTTAGAATTTAAAAAAAAAATCACACTCGCTACACAGATTAAAGCTTCAATTAATAATTTGATGTCATTTTGAAAAGGGCACACTTGAATAGATATGGTCACTTTAAATATTGGGAAAATTCCACCAACACACCACAAAATCTAGTTATTATTATTATTATTATTATTAGCACCGCGTCTTACTACCCGTTCGGGTTATACGCACTTACGCTAATGTGTAATGGTAGGGTGATTGTGAGATAAAATGGAGGACCTACAGTTTAACGTGGAATCCGGACTACGGTGGAGGCCTGGCATTCCTCACATTCACAAGATGTCTTGTCAGAGGTGAAGGAAGGGTTTGGTAATCAGATAAATCTGTGCCGGGACCGAGGATTGAACCCCGGCCGCCAGCACAGAAGTCCGACACATTACCCCCTTGACCGCCAGGTCACCTGATCAAAGAATCTAGTTTGTAGGATCTACATAAAATGTTATTTTATTCCTAAATTAGCCTTAATTGATAACCAAGCAGGATCAGTTAAAAATAATCATTGTGATGGCTTCCACTCTATTTATTTGCCTCATATTTAAGGCTCTACAAAGTTTCTTTACGACCTGAGACGATATTTGGAGTTGTATAAAAAAAATATTTTTTTATTTTATCTGCTTCAGGGGCGTCGTTAAAGATTGAACCCATTCCGAAGAAGTGGTGGCACCTTTATGAGCCAATATGAGAAATGGACACGTGAATTTTATGAGGGAAATAAAAAATGAGGTTTATTTTTCTTTCTAGTATACACATCAAACTACTCCGCGTATAAAAAAATTATGTAACGTTCCATAAATTTGCCCTTGGAGGGCATAATTTCAATTTCACCTTCTTCGATGGCCGCATGGTTTATTCTGTCGCCTGTATACCAAACTGCTGATGAAGGGAAGATAAAGTTTCCAAGTTTTAGTCGGATGTTTCGAGGATAGTTTTGCCAAAAAGGTTTTCCGCCCTCCCTCCATGCAAATAAGTGTACACTTCCTTGAAATATAAACTTCTTAATCCCTTAATTAAACCATTAGAGTAATTAGTACATAAGCGTATAACCCAAAACGGGTGGTAAGACGCGGTGAAAAAAAATTCAATTTCAATTTTCTTTAATGGAGTGTTGGCCAATAAGTCACAAGGCCAGCAATGAAAAGTACCCAAGTACTTTACATGTAAGCATAACTTGATAAGAGAATAAAATAAACAATCATAGTTAAATAATAATGTGTATGTATACATAAATTATTTATTTTATATATATATTTGCTAAAAATAAGAAAAAAATACATTAATAAAGAGTAGAGTTAAAAATCAATAAATCTTGGAATAATATAGTATTGCATTATTTAAGTAGAACATGTACTGAGTAAATTATTATTAATATTATTATTAGCAACGCGTCTTACTACCCGTTCGGGTTATACGCACTTACGCTAATGTGTAATGGTAGGGTGATTGTGAGATGAAATGGAGGACCTACAGTTTAACGTGGGATCCGAACCACGGTGGAGACCTGTCATTCCTCACATTCACAAGATGTCTTGTCAGAGGTGAAGGAAGGGTTTGGTAATCAGCTGAGTAAATTAATGAGAAGAGAATTTTTTAAATATCTCTACAGAGTTTGACTTTTCTTTTGTGATAAAAAGTCGAATTCAACAAGCCTAGAATTTGCGCTGTGGATATATTTAAAAAAAATTAGTGTCATTATTTCTCCTATTTCTGTATATAATCTTAAGTGTCATTATGTGTCAGAAATATGATTAATACAAGAAAAAAATATTTTTATTTATTTATTTGAGTTATTTAATGTGCACTTTCTAACCCGACTGATTATATCAGAACACTATTCATAAAAGTTTCATGTCAATTGTGGGCATGTTAAAGAACCCTTGAAAGCCCATGGAAATACCTATGCCATCAAAATTGGTAGGCTCTTTCTCGCTCGCTTGTATAAATCTAGTGCAGAAAGCAATGAGAAACCGCAGCACTTTCTCCCAGATGGTGCTGGCAGCAATAACCGGCGAAGAGGTAGGTGAAAACCATCTTCTAATGGATGGGAATCAAATCAGGATCAACCTTCAACTTGAACACTGATTATCATTTATAATAAATTAAATATATTAAATTATTAAAAAAAAAAAATTCATGGATATACTCATTCATAATTTAACAAATATATGTATGCCCCTTTATCGGTTCAAATTTAAAAAAAAATCAATCTCACACCCACCCTTAATGGTGTGTATATTTTTAAATGTTTGATGATTCTGTCAGTTTAGCTTATCTTAATGAAGTTTGTCCTATCAAGAGTTAGTTTATAACGAAAAGAGGGTTGTTAGTAGAATGTTTTGTAGCTCGTAAAAGCGAACCGCTCTTCCCGATATTGCCATTGTAGCAAAAACTGACGTCAGCGCATCACTACCTCTTTTTTTTTTAAATAGCCCACTGAAAAAAAAAGTCTCTCTACCAGAGTGCTTCTAGCGAAGAACCTATAGACTAGAGAAGCTTCCTTTGTTGGTTGATAGAGTGTAGCAGTAGGGTTTTGTGTTAGTTCTCCTCTTCACTCACAGAGTGCACGTGTGCTCTCAATGGGTTGTTTTTGTCTCCGTCGGTGGGTGTCGTTAAGATGTGTATAAAATATAAGGAGTCATTTAATTAATAAAATATAGCGACAAATTAAAAATTCTTATGGTTTTCACTAGAATTTTAAAAATGAATACTAAGGTAAATTGTTGAGTAACGTAATAAAAAATATATTCAAAGCTTACTTATAATAGCTGTAAAACAAAATATATAATATGTAGTTAATGTGCATTACGATTCTGTTAAATTCAGACTATGAAGATAAACAATTTTCAGCGTTTTTTTAAAACTTGATTAGTTGATCTGACACATTAGCTCAGTCGGTAACGTGTCTGACTACTTAGCTAAGGGTCCCGGGTTAAATTCCCGGCATAGCCAAAGATTTATCACTAGTGAAATTTGGGCTCAGTCTTTCACATTGATAAATTAACTATCGGGGACTGGCTGTTGTGCCTGTCCTAGTCTTAAGTTAGATTATAAGGCATATAAAGCTACTCCAGTCCTAGAAAGCTGCTAGTGGAAAAATATATTGCTTGAATAATAAACTGACCCAGGCCACAAACGGAAAACAGTAATGGATGTAAAGTATTTGTTTAGTTGAATATATTTATCAATAAGTATTTTATATAGCCTCATATTCCAATGCCTTATATAGAGTTGGCGTGAAAAGGGGGGTTGGGGCTATAGTCTCACGCCTCCCCCTTAATGAAAGTTTTACTTCATATATTATTATTTAAGACAACAAATAAAAACCTACATGCTTACACATACCTAATTATTAATCTTAATTTATGAATATAATTTGTTTATACCGGTAAAAGCTAATTCCGTACTTATTTTTATCACAGCGTCTTACTACCCGTTCTTCTTATACACCTATACACTAGTTGCGTTGATGAGTTTAGGGATTTAGAAGGGTATATTTATAGGGAGTGTATCCAAATTTGCGTGAAGGTAGAGTGGATAACCATTTTAGGAAAACCTACCCTCAGTATACTAACCGAGATTCGAACCTTTATCTCCCTATCATTGGCAGTCTAGTCTAACACAATGGTAGCGCGTTTGGACATGTGACCACCGAAGCTGGAGAAACCCTTACTTATGTTTAATTAGATAATACAGTTCCCGGTAGTAGAAATGACGAGGAAATGGCTGAACAGATTTCGACAAGCAACCTCTCATTTAAGGGTCCAGAACGTCGGGAAAAATACTAGTTTCCAACGAAAATCTGACTATCTCAGATAATGCTCAGCTTTCCATTTTTTGTTTACAACACCATGGAAACCCTGATTTGTACATGAGTATATATATATATCTGCGAATAAAACATTTATCTCTGGCTACAAATAATACCAACTCAACTCTTACTTTAGTGGTATGGTGAAACAAATATAAATTATTATTATTATTATTATTATTATTAGCACCGCGTCTTAGTACCCGTTCAGATTATACGCACTTACGCTAATGTGTAATGGTAGGGTGATTATGAGATGAAATGGAGGACCTACAGTTTAACGTGGAATCCGAACCACGGTGGAGACCTGGCATTCCCCACAATCACAAGATGTCTTGTCAGAGGTGAAGGAAGGGTTTGGCAATCAGATAAATCTGTGCCGGGACCGAGGATTGAACCCCGGCCGCCAGCACATAAGTCTGACACCTTACCCTTAGACCACTAGGTCTCCAACAAATATAAAGATTACGGAAATTATTTGAATATTTACTAGACAAATCGATTATATTAGGTTGAATATATAAGTATTCATTGATGATTTTTTATCCTTCTTTGTATTTAAAAAAATCCTTTGTTCAAATCTATAATTTGATAAATTGTGAGAAAATGGCCAAACAGATTTTGAAATGTGACCACTCATTTGTAAGGTCAAGGGCTAGGGGTTAGTCTGTGTGACAAGAAAAAGTATTTTCCAAATAAAACCATAATTTCTCAGCGAATTTTCAGCTTTTTATCCTTTACTTACATCACCATGGAAACCAGGATTTGTGTATAGTTGTGTATCAGTAAATAAAATATTTATCTTTGGTTAAAAATAACGACAGCTCAATTCTCCCTTGAGTGGTTTGGTTCAACAAATAAGAGATCTGGGAGAGGGGTCGTTTTAGATCTGGGAGAGGGGTTGTTTTAAAGTTTTCATCGTGACGTTAAGGAGAAAAATATACGTTTTGATTCAAAATAAACACCGAAAGCTAAAAATCTATGTAAATTTGATAGCCTTTGACAAATAAACTTTTAATTTGAAAGTCGAGTGAGGTCTTATTATATAGCTAGTTTCTCAAATAAAATGTTTATATAAATTTAAGCGTCATAATCTGCAGTCGTAGCTGCAACTATGTTCTACTATTTAATTACTTAAACTAATTCAAAATTAAGGTATATAAAAACTTTCTAACAAATAGCCACAGTTTATAATTTATAGTTTCGTAGGGACTTAATACAAGCTAGGGTGATTAACACCTTGGAGCACAATTAAAGAGGATTCAAAATAACTCCTGCCACACATGATTTAATATCACGTTATGACTAAGTGTTATTATTATTATTATTATTATTATTAGCACCATGTCTTACTACCCGTTCGGGTTATACGCACTTACGCTAATGTGTAATGGTAGGNCACTTACGCTAATGTGTAATGGTGGGGTGATTGTGAGATGAAATGGAGGACCTACAGTTTAACGTGGAATCCGAACCACGGTGGAGGCCTGGCATTCCTCACATTCACAGGATGTCTTGTCAGAGGTGAAGGAAGGGTTTGGTAATCAGATAAATCTTTGCCGGGACCGAGGATTGAACCCCGGCCGCCAGCATAGAAGTCTGACACCTTTCCCCTAGACCACCAGGTCACCTCTAAGTAAGTAGCTTCAGACATTTTTTTGGCTGGGATTCAAACAGGCAGAGCTACCATTGGTGGCTATTCAATGTAATGAGGCATATGCCACTTTAATGGCCTTGATCATGGAATATAATATGTACCGTGGCTACAAACTTTAACCACCAAGCGTACATTATGCACTTACTAATTTTAACTGCAAAACCGGCGCTACGTATGGAGCAAGAAAACACGCCAGCTGTCAACTCTGATCATCGCTCACGACAAACAATATCTGAAGCCTGGCCACGAAGTGCAATTGTTTCCACAGGCCTAAATCGGAGTAGTACTTAATGCGCAAGCGCAGCCTTTTGAATATTGTTGGAGTTTAAGTGAAAAGTGTAACGCCCCGCCTCCCCCCATCTTCGTCTGGTACCTTTCGGCGTTGTGCGCAGGCGCCGATGAAGCAATCTGAGAACTCAATGGCTGTGAATGACATCACCCTTATGTCATACCTTCCTTCCATATTTCCCCCGCTGCTTCAATCTGAATATAAGCAAGTGCCTAGCAATGTTTTCCCAGTCAAGAAAATCCTCCCCAAATCCCGGGACCCGGCGCAATCATTCATTATCACCAATTTCACCTCACAATGTTATTAATTAAACAACTGTTTGTACAAGGTATAAAATTCATTCACGAGGTCAGGAATCACGACAGTGACTCTATACTCGAACAAGATCATCTCTTTCGCAGGTAACCTAGCTTGGCGTTTCAGTCAAGGCGGACATCCTGAGTCGGGAGACACAATCATACAAGTGTAGTATTCTACACTCTCATTTCATCTGGTAAACAAGTTCATTCGCGAGGTTAAGAGTCATGACAATGACTCGGTACTCAAACAACAAATCAGCCCTTTCGCAGATGACCTAGCTTGGCATAACTGTCAAGCCAGATGTTCTGAGTCGGGAAACAGCCGAACGGCGTTCTTTACTCTTTGATGCCAATAGTTCCAAGGAACATATTAGGATGTAAGTTGTCGTAATGTTGGGGATACATATATAATTTTTTTTAATTTTACATTATTGCCTAGGGTCTGCCTTTAACTATAAATATGTAGCCGTCTCTTTTTGCATTTCAAGAACATAACTTTAATTTATATTATGTCTTTCGCGCTTGAATATTATGATTTCTGAGTTTATAATCTGTTGCGGAAATAGTTTTAACAATAATTTCTTATTACGGCTAATCTTGTTGTTTTGAGATTACATAAATAAATTACCTTTGATCCTTCCGATCATGTTGGAGTTTGTCGTTATAGTTTTGGCCAGAGAATTAGGCCTTCAACGCACTATCGTTCCATTTAAATTATTTTTAGATATGAACCAGGGGTTGGCCACGATTAAGGTGGTATGATGTTAGTGTTGAAGGAAAGGAATAGCATTGATTACAATAACTCTTTTTCCATATGCAATTTATTGACGAGTCAGTCGTTAGTCATTTGAATTGGATATAACATATTTATTATAGAATTCATATTATAATGTTGTATATTACGGGTATAATCCTTAGTTTTATCATTGTAAATATATCTATGTTGTCATTTGATATCGCCACTTGCCCCCGAAATTAAGTTTCTAAATTAATTATAATTTTCGTAAATTGGAGAATTACTCCTATTTTGTTTATATGTCAAATATATTAAGTATAAATCGAAGTCTTAATACATCTTGTGTTATTATATATTTATATATGTTATGAATAAACTAGCCGAGAGGCCAATATTATTACTATTCATGGTTTTGCTTAATGTCAGGGCTTTATTTAACATGGACACTTATTCCCTTATGTTGTTAAATGGGTAGGTCCTGACACCTGGGTTTGGTTAGGTAGGGTAGTGGTCATTAAAGATCCCTGATGATTAACTCGTGTATTTCCTTATGTGCGACACTCTCGCTGTGGTGGTAGGTATTCTGGGGAGTTCTTGGTTGGATAGGGTAAGGACGCTACCACCACAGGGGAGGGTTGAAAAAAGAAATCTTGCAAACAATAAAAATTATTATGTGATATTTAAATAAATATTTTGTACATAATGTGAAATTTAGCAGGACTTATATATACATATTCGTAAATGTAAGTCAAATAATTTAAAAAATTAAATACAAATTATTTATAGATATTTACAGTGAGAATGTGAGAAAAATACATTTTTTTTT
>CABEEJ010001004.1:74444-87008 GCA_901482245.1 Timema douglasi | reverse complement strand
GATAGGGATAGGGTGTAATGAGGTGGACTGGATATAACTAGTTCAAGATAGAGATAAGGTGTAATGAGTTGGACTGGATAGAACTAGCTCAAGATAGGGATAGGGTGTAATGAGGTGGACTGGATATAACTAGCTCAAGATAGAGATAAGGTGTAATGAGGTGGACTGGATAGATCTAGCTCAAGATGAGGATAGGTGGCATACTTTAGTAAGTGCGGCAATGAACTTTTGGGTTGCTAATGCCGTAGATCCAGTATATTATGTAATGTAGTAATAGTATTTTAGTATCAACCAATGTCTTTTGCATAGTTCACCAACTTTTTTAAGTTTCAATTAATTCAAATGATTACAACCAAATAAATTTTAATCGATTTTATAAATAGCCACAAATAAATAAGTTGGCTAATCACATCTATATATTGTTCTGAATATGATAAAAGTTTTATGGTGTGATCTTAACAAATAAAATGTGTCAAAAATAATCCATATACCAATGTTAAGTTACTAAACTAGATATGGAATATTGGAAACAATCATAATATTAATTATTTTTATATCAAATTGCTATGTAAAGCTAAGTGTAGCATATTCTTTTATTTAAAACCGAGTATAATGCATTTAATAGAGTCTAGCCAAATTTTACTATCAATACCTTAAGGTGGGATGAAAGGGGGGTGAAAGATAAGGTGAGTGTTTTTAAAGTTTTTAATAAAAAACATTTTTTTGCAAAATAAATCAAATATTACTCCATTATAAATATAGAGTGTAATTTTCTTCACAAGTTGACCTCAACAATTCTTGAATATCTTTCAAATAGGTGACCTGGTGGTCTAGGGGTAAGGTGTCAGACTTCTGTGCTGGCGGCCGGGGTTCAATCCTCGGTCCCGGCAAAGATTTATCTGATTACCAAACCCTTCCTTCACCTCTGACAAGACATATTGTGAATGTGTGGAATACCAGGCCTCCACCGTGGTTCGGATTCCACGTTAAACTGTAGGTCCTCCATTTCATCTCACAATCACCCTACCATTACACATTAGCGTAAGTGCGTATAACCCGAACAAGTAGTAAGACGCGGTGCTAATAATAATAATAATAATAATAATATATTTCAATGTTGTCCTGGAATTTAATAACAACTTTTCCTCTTCATTGAAAAATTTTCTCATCAAATTTTAATATGCATATGACAGGTATTTAAAAACTGTTTGAGATCATCATGTGAAGAAAATTAAACGCTATGTTTGTACTGGAGTAATATTCGATTTGTTTTGGCAGAAAAAGTTTTGCTATAACTGAAAATAAAACCACCTCACCTTATCTCACGTCTCCTACCCTCCCACCTCGTGATCTAAAATCAGGGAACCAATCCCAGTAAGACTTCCACCCCACACCCCAATATCTAGATATTGTAACAACAGAAGCGAGTTCAATTAATCACATCTCCCCCTTTTGTTCCTGTACCTCTGCCCGGTGAGCACGACGTAAACAAAATGACCGCGGTATTTATCATGGAACGTGTGTTAAGTGTGTGGTCAGAGTTTGACCTCCGTTCGGGGTCATTTGTCCTGCTTTAATCATAGATTTGACACATTGCGACACTCATTTGTCTGTTTTTGTCCAGAAAGGCGGGATAGTGGAGATAAATACGGTTAGCTTGTTTAAGCGCGGTTGGAGCGACTTTACGATTCGGTACAGTTTCATCAGCTGAAAGCAGCTCACCACAATCAACAGTTACTTTTACTAAAAAATAGTTCAAAATAACAGTTTTTTAAATTAATTTCTTTGTGATTAAAAAAAATTAATTGTAACACTATAATATGGTTATTATAATCGAGAAATTATATAATAATTGGTGTAAACCCTGTTATGTATCAAATTGTATTTCATTAAACATAAAGTTGGATTTTGTTATAAACAAAGTCGGTAAATAATGTTTTTTTTGTAAAAAAAATTAGCTAAGATATATTATTTTTTTAGAACCGCGTCTTACTACCCGTTCGGGTTATACGCTTTAGGTACTAATTACGCTAATGGATTAGGAATTGGGAAGGTTGAATTAGAGGAAGTGAACCCACATTTGCGTCGAGGGAGAGTGGAAAACCATTTAGGAAAAACCGCCCCCAGTTCACCCGACCGAGATTCGAACCTCGATCTCCCCGTCCTCGGCGGTCGAGCTCAACACGACAAGCGCGTTAGCTAACTACGCCACAGAGGCGGGTGGCTAAGATATAAGTATTGCAGTGCTATGAATAGAAAAATTACGGCCGCGTTTATTCTTATACAGGTTGCGGACAAAATAAAGAGATCATTATAAACTTGAAAATTAACACTTTAATTGAAAAGTAAATATTCACTAGATAAATAAAAGCAAACTATATATACTACACTTTTTCACTTTTTGAAGATAATGTCACTCGGGCAAGCTCCACCGGACGTCAGACAAACCTCAGCTCGTTGTCCATCACTTTCCTCAAGATAGATCATCTAATTGTTTCCAACAGAACCTGTTTATATATATATATAGCTATATGCCTTTCGTCACAATAATCCATTATAGTTAGGTACTTCTTTTACAAATGGTATTTGGCCGAAGGAAATATGTTTCCTTGACAAAGTAAACATTCATTGGTTATTAATATGTTAAGAAAAAATGTAACGGTACAGTTAGTTTCCTTCTATTTCAGTAGAACAAGACAAATAAAAATGTAACGGTACGGTTAGTTTTCTTCTATTTCAGTAGAACAAGACAAATAAAAATGTCCCCCCAATGATTTTAAAAAAATCTTTATTGTGTTAATTCACATTAAAATAAACAACATTGACCATATTTCACCTTAACCGGTCACGCATTCAATTTCGTTAAGAGATTTGCAAGCTTATGACAGACGATTACTGGTATAAGACGGCGCATCGTGTCTTGTCTGATGACGTCATCGTGCCCACGCTGCCGAGTTTTCTAGACTCAAGGCCCCGGTAGAAGACGGTAGATGCTTCGAGACCCTAGTAGAAGTTTCGACCACTAGAAACTACTGGACGCGAGCCAAGTGTTCCACCGGTCCCGCGCATGCGCCATCTTCCCCTCTCAGTATTCCTTGTGTATCCCCCTCTATTCGTCTCTGGGATCACGTGACCTCGACCAAGCATTATAAAACAACGTGTTTCAACCATTTCACTGTAGCCGTGTCGGCTAGTGATTAGTGATGGGCATATTCGAATGATTTTAGGAATCGAATAATCATTCGATTCTTTGAAAAATAATCGAATTTATCGAAAGAATCATTCGAATGATTTTGAGAAGTAGTAAAGTGTCGGTAATAATCGGCTATTTACTACTTCTAAAAGTAGTTACTAGTTGCTCGTTTTGCTTTATGCTACTATTCTCTTTACCCTGCTGTCGAATCTCCCAAAACGCATTCCTTTGCGTTTGCAGCTTATCAAAACTTTTCTATTACTGCGTTTAGTTCCTTATGCCAGAGTCAAAGACCAAAGTACAGCCACAACAAAATACTATATAGTGAATAAGTGAACGCATTTCTCTAATAAGTAGCTCGCAATTAATATAATTAAATAAGGAACATACGTTTCCCTTTGTGTTTAAAAGAGTCGAAATAATTTACCCTTTAATATTTCCTAAACATAACAAAAATATATAAACTTACAATCGTAAAATTATTTCAGTGAATAAAATTATAATACGATCTGTATATTACGGCCGGGCAATGTTTTATTAAATACATTAAAAGTATATACTTATCTACTTATTTTTTTAACGTTTATTTAAATTTATTATCTCTCAAACCATTCGTGCTATATGCGATTAGTTAGTTAGGAAGGTAAAATGTTAAGGAAATGAAAAAATATATATATATATCCACGTAGTAATTTAGCAAAATAATCGAATTTTCATTCGAATTATTTTTGGCTGTTATTCGATTGTTAACTGTACAACCACTTAAACTTTGTATTAAATTAGCCTTAGAATCATTCGAATGCGTAAGGTCGATTATTGTGTAGCAATGGGGACTATTTATTGAAAATGAACCTAATAGAAATTAAGGCCTGTATAGGGATAGCCTGGAAACATTCATAATCATAACGCCGATTTTCCTCAGCACTTCTGGCAAGGGTGGGGTAAGAGAATAAATCGGCCAGCTCGCGTCAAGTTAGCTATGTTTTCCTTCGAATGTTTTTCTCATTCGAATGATTTTTTGATTCAAATTATTTTGAAAGAATCGAATGAATCGATTATTCAGAATAATCGAATGAATCGAGTCTATTCATCGGATTTTGCCCATCATTAGTGTCGGCCTCAGATGGGGAATGGAAATGTATCTATCACCTCCGGACCAAATCCCAAGAAAGAAAATCCTACCAATCCATTCCCGGAATCACATTTACGCTATCACCCACAAGCAATCATTCATACTATACCAACCTACCTTATAGAAGAAAATAAAGATCCTTCCAAACCCCTAATACACAGCGACATCATTCATAATCACGACCATTACACTCACAGGGCACTAATTTATTACAACATCACTCAACGGTTTCACCCATTCATTGTTTCACCCTTATACCACGAGGATAAGGCTATAGACTGCTGCCTGTAGCTCACAAGCAAAATCGGCCCTATTTTTCTTCAAAGGCGAGGCCTATATGTCCCTGGCAGATTCGCATGGGGTAACAGCTAAAAGGTGTTTTGTAGTTACTCATAAAACCACCGACGACAGCCTAGATGAGCAACGCTATCTCATTTCGGCAGACTTGCTTATACGACTATTAAAAATTCTATTTAGGCCTTTAACCTTTCAGTCAAATGTTTTCTAATTTATCTTTCCAGCTATAATACTTGATTATCTATTTAAAATCAAGAGGGTAAATGAAAATGGTTGACACAATCATGTCATGCTGTTATTTTTGAAGTCACTTAAATAAGATAACATTGGTTGTATATTTGTTTGTCTCGAGGACACTAAATGGCTTTGTCAAATATTAATTGTTAGAATATATGTCTCAAGACCAATATACGGCATCATCAAATATAAAATTGTATATGTAGATGTCTCCGTATTAGGTATGCATAATAGATATACTGTGTATTCCTGACATCATTTTGGATGTAATAATAAACTAATAATATTATAAGATATTAGTTAGGTTCACTTGAATCAGCTATCCCTATTTTGTTGGTAGGATTTTAAATTTCTCTTTAACCTGTTTAGTATCTAACGACAGATCAAGTATTGCGAGCCATACTGTAAGAAATGCTTGAAGTCTTAATTCGAGGTTGATCCTAATCCAGGCCCGCGGTTCGATACCTTCATCTACACGCTCTGTTTTTGTTCCATTGTGAATATAAAATTATCTTGTTTGTATATTTAAATAAATGTTAATATGGTATCCAATGCCTTTTAAATCTATTTTGAGTATATTCAGGGCCGGGGGTTACGGATGGTAAATAAAACCGTGCAAACAATATGAGTTATTTTGTCTGGGGTGAAAAATAGTTATTTTAGTTGTTATTTATTTATAAAATAAGATAATTAGCAGTTTATACGGTAATACTTTTTTCGACATAATTTTAATAATAGTTTCAAAAAGAGCTTAGAAACTATTTATTGCATACTGGTGACCTGGCGGTCTAGGGGTAAGGTGTCAGATTTATATGCTGGTGGCCGGGGTTCAATCCTCGGTCCAGGCAAAGATTTATCTGATTACCAAACCCTTCCTTCACCTCTGACAAGACATCTTGTGAATGTGAGGAATGCCAGGCCTCCACCGTGGTTCGGATTCCACGTTAAACTGTAGGTCCTTCATTTCATCTCACAATCACCCTACCATTACACATGAGCGTAAGTGCGTATAACCCGAACGGGTAGTAAGACGCGGTGCTAATAATAATAATAATAATAATAATAATAATAATAATATTGCATACTATAATAAATTGGGAGAAGTATTTGACCCAACAATATTCACACTTGCATTTTCTGTAAAATGGTTCAAGTATACAACAAACTACGTGAGGTATTTTAAATAAAAGAACAAAATCTCAGCTTGATAAATTAATCGTTTTTAATATCGAAACATTTCTTAGCAAGGTAATAAGGAATTAATCTTCTCTTGTCTAATACGTAGATACCAATCAAACTAAGTGTCCCTTAGCCCCCCATAGATTTTTCTAATTTTATCTTTACTCTGCGAGTTTTATCTAACTTCTTCTTGTCTAATCTTCCCTAATTCGAGAAAAGTCTTTCCACACTTTTTTTTTAAGCTTTCGACAAAATCAGTTTCCTGTTAACTTATCTTTGTGTCCTGACAAATGAAATTCTTCAAGGGTGTTTTTCTGTAGTTCTTACATTTATATAAAGAAATATGTATTTATATATTTAGCACCGCGTCTTACTACCCGTTCGGGTTATACGCTTTAAGTACTAATTACTCAAATGGATTAGGAATTGGGAAGGTTGCATTAGAGGAAGTGAACCCGCATTTGCGTGGAGGGAGAGTGGAACACCATTTAGGGAAAACCACCCCCAGTTCACCCGACCGAGATTCGAACCTCGATCTCCCCGTCCTCAGCAGTCGAGCTCAGCACAACAAGCGCGTTAGCTAACTACGCCACCGAGGCGGGTTATAAAGAAGTAAATAATTAAACATATTCATAAAATATTTGTCACTAAATAAATAATATTTTTTATAGAATAGAGATATTTACACATTTCTCTTTTATTTAAATAACGTATTAATTTAGTTTCCAATTTAAAGCTTATGTCTATATACTTAATGCAGAGTCTGTTTATTTTACATTATTACACTATCAGAGAAAGTAATATTAACGTGAAAAAGTCTAACGATTTTTGACCCGCCTCGGTGGCGTAGTTGGCTAACGCGCTAGTCGTGTTGAGCTCTGCTGCTGAGGACGGGGAGATCGAGGTCCGAATCACGGTCGGGTGAGCTGGGGGAGGTGGTGTTTCCTAAGTGGTTTTCCACTCTCCCTCCACGCAAATGCGGGTTAACTTCCTCTAATTCACCCTTCTCAATTCCTAATCCATTAGCGTAGTTAGTACTTAAAGCGTATAATCCGAACGAGTAGTAAGGCGCGATGCTAAATATTATTATTCTAACGATTTTGTTTAAAAGTAATATCTGGGTGGTATTTTACATTCCGTAGGGAAAATACTTGCTCGTTACTCGTGACAAATGTTTTGAAAATTTAAAAAAATCTAAAATGGCTTTAACGATTTTATTTCAAATATGCAGCTGATTGTTTTGCATGATGAATGGTTTATTTTTAAATGAAGAAAATATTTAACGCTAGTTTACAGTCAAGTGATTTTTGAGAAAAATAAAATCACAAACTATAATAGAATATTATAACGCATGTAAGAATATTTGGTACCATTTATTTCGTTATGATTCTATTAAATTTTGTAGATATTTGTTACACTTGAGTCATTTGTTTGATTTACTGCCAACTGATTGTTAGCTGCTGTTATTGGCTATTTTCTCACACTTTATTGCCGTCCGGAATGTTGTCGTGTTAATAACCATTCACGTCTGGGTTGTCGTGCGAGCTATATGTAACCGAGAAATAGAAGGAGGGAGAACATTTTGATCTATTAGAATTCCAATCGGTATAAAGGTTATGACTTTTCAGAAACCAATGTTTACGACCAGTCTACTTAGTTAATTATCTTGATTGTTTTCTTTCTTTCTTTCTATTTTTTACTTCTAATATGGTTTACAATTAGAAACCATTTTATACATAGTTATGAACCTAAATATATTAGTTTTTATTTGAGTTAGTTGTGTGGTAATAAGTTAATATAAAGTTAATAATAATTATTAGCACCGCGTCTTACTACCCGTTCGGGTTATACGCTTTAAGTACTAATTACGCTAATGGATTAGGAATTGGGAAGGTTGAATTAGAGGAAGTGAACCCGCATTTGCGTGGAGGGAGAGTGGAAAGCCATTTAGGTAAAACCACCCGCAGTTCACCCGACCGAGATTCGAACCTCGATCTCCCCGTCCTCAGCAGTCGAGCTCAACACGAAAAGCGCGTTAATATAAATGAGTATATATATAAGTTATATATATATATATATATATATTACACACACAAGGGATGGGACCTCGAATACATCGAATCCGCAAGGATATTTGAGATGTTAGGATTGGAGAACATTTAGGATTCGAGAATCAAATCCTTTAAAAAAAAATCAAGTTACATAATTTGTTTCAGAGCTCTAATAGTCTACTGTTTATTGGTGATTCAGAGCCAATAGTTATAAGATGAACTTAACAACCAGGCCCCAGACCAGTAATTTAACACTTGACTGAATGTATGAATGTTAATAATGAATTAATAATTATAAGAAAGAATGTTAACATTTAGTTAAGGCTGTTACATGGGGAGGGCGTTTTATGTGTTTGGAAGTCCCGCATTTTTTGAAGAAGTGGTTTTATATTTTTAAATGTGGTTTTCACCCAACTGTAGGTGAAAGCTATCAACAGGTACCAATTGTAACAATATAAGGGTTGTATTGTACAATCAAAGCCCCACCCAAACTGATGCTGCATAAACTATAGTCCGATTCATACTACCCACTACAAGAAACGTCGACATTAATTCAAATCACCTACAAGAGTATGCTTCACTATTGTAGTTCCACGTCACTTCAAGCCATATATAAACAATATCTTTCAATATAATTCACTATCAACTCTCTACAGTGTAAACTGTTCATATACGTACCCTCTGGATAAGCTGTCTTGCACAGCCTAGTAACCTGGCTGACTTCAAAACTTACTAAATCGAGGAACGGGGCAACCTTGCCTTGATGTATCAACACTCGATGTCCCGACCTGGCTGACTTCAAAACTTACTAAATCTAGGAACGGGGCAACCTTGCCTTGATGTATCAACACTCGATGTCCCGACCTGGCTGACTTCAAAACTTACTAAATCTAGGAACGGGGCAACCTTGCCTTGATGTATCAACACTCGATGTCCCGACCTGGCTGACTTCAAAACTTACTAAATCGAGGAACGGGGCAACCTTGCCTTGATGTATCAACACTCGATGTCCCGACCTGGCTGACTTCAAAACTTACTAAATCGAGGAACGGGGCAACCTTGCCTTGATGTATCAACACTCGATGTCCCGACCTGGCTGACTTCAAAACGTACTAAATCTAGGAACGGGGCAACCTTGCCTTGATGTATCAACACTCGATGTCCCGACCTGGCTGACTTCAAAACGTACTAAATCTAGGAACGGGGCAACCTTGCCTTCATGTATCAACACTCGATGTCTCGACCTGGTTGACTTCAAAACTTACTAAGCCTAGGAACGGGGCAACCTTGCCTTGATGTATCAACACTCGATATCTCGACCTGGCTGACTTCAAAACGTACTAAATCTAGGAACGGGGCATACCTTGCCTTGATGTATCAACACTCGATGTCCCGACCTGGCTGACTTCAAAACTTACTAAATCTAGGAACGGGGCAACCTTGCCTTCATGTATCAACACTCGATGTCCCGACCTGGCTGACTTCAAAACTTACTAAATCGAGGAACGGGGCAACCTTGCCTTGATGTATCAACACTCGATGTCCCGACCTGGTTGTCTTAGATGCATCTGATGGGCGTTTTTCCTGCACACCTGGCGAAAAGAGGACGCGAACGTGGCAGCCCTCTGTGGGCGGGTTGGAGCAACCATCACCTGTTCTCTGACGTCAGCAGCCAATCAGTCAAAAAGATTTTTTTTTTAACAAACCAGAGAAGCGTCTACACGAAGCGGGATGACCAATCAGCGACCTACAAGCAAGTTGGCGTACGTGCCAGAGAAGGCATGCCCCTCCATGCTGCAGCGTCATCCGGCTTAAAATGGACTATTCCTACCAAAATTCCTACGCAGTTAGCTCACTCTATAATATGGATGTTGGGAAGATATTATTCGACTTTTGAATTCGGCACCGGAGAGGATGGACCTCCGTTATATTTATTTAATGTTAGACTTTTGAATTCGGCACCGGTGAGGATGGACCTCTATTAGATTTATTAAATATTGTACTTTTGAAATCGACGCCATGATGTCTGGACTGTGGTTATTATTTTATAGCGTCACGACTTGTAAAATTCTGAACACTGTACAGGAAAGTTAAAATACTCTGTTAATATTTTTTGTTTGAATTATGGAACTAACTATTTAATTTAATTTTGTTATTGTCGAGATAGGCTGATATTTATTAGATGTGGGCATTATTTAAATGCGATTTTCTAACTAAATGTAACTTCATTTTCATGTCGCCACTAAGGGCTTGTTTCTTAAAGATGTAAGTAATTTCTTTATGTTTGCTGTTCTAAATTAACATAATTTAAATATATTAAAATCATGTATCTTAATTATCTGGACTTTCCGTATTATCCTTGCTTTGTTGTTGTACATTTAAATTAATTTATTTACAATTCAATATTTTGTGTAACGTAAATTTGGAAAACATCTAATGTTCATTAACTTATTATTATTGTTAGACTTTGTTTTGTAGTTGAATGATGCCGATTCAAGTGGTCCCGCGTGCGTTTGCATTAGATTTGAGATGTTAAACTCTCGTGTATATTTTAACGTAATGTTTGTAGTTAAAATATGTATTGTAGTACTTGTAGGTATTTTAGTTTTGTGTAAAATTTTATATTTAAAGTAAAGGTATGTAAAATAATGATATAACTTTACTTTGGAAAGGTTAATGTTTTCGTAATGTCTGTAGATAATCAGACGCTTTTGTAACAATTTAGAATGTCTCTTCAAACTTTTTATATTTTTATTGGATAAATATTGATTTACTGTTTATTAATAGCTTTATTTATATAATGCTAACTTGGTCTAATTGCATTATTCTTCTTTAGCATTAATGTATTCAAATATGTTTTTCTTCGTTCTACTAGATAATCGAAGAGATTAAGGTCACTAAAATTACAGTATTATTTTTTGAATGAATTAAATTACTCTTTACATTTAACTCTTGCTTATTCTATTTTCTCTTTAATATTGTTATGTTAGATAACTCCCTCTTATTCTTGTAGTATTTTTGTTAGTGACCTATTCCTACGAGGTAAAGAACTGAATAAGGGGGCGTTACACTATCTAGCTATAAAGTTTATTTTTTTTAATTCAACTACGCTGTACGCCAACATTTGTACTTCTGAGATTAAAGTAAAACGATAGAGATATAGAACTAGCCATCCTCTATCAAATAAAGTCATAATTTGATAGGGTCACAACAGAAAATTTGGAGCATATGCGGGACTGTATTTTAAGATTTAACCCGCCTCGGTGGCTTAGTTGGCCAAAGCGTTTGTCGTGTTGAGCTCGACTGCTGAGGACGGGGAGATCGAGGTTCGAATCTCGGTCGGGTGAACTGGGAGTGGTTTTTCCTAAATGATTTTCCACTCTCCCTCCACGCAAATGCGGGTTCACTTCCTCTAATTCAACCCTCCCCATTCCTAGTCCATTAGCGTAATTAGTACTTAAAGCGTATAACCCGAACGGGTAGTAAGACGTGGTGCTAAATATTATTATTTTAAGATTTAAAAAAAGTCTGGTAGCTTATATATAAACTTTAAATTTAAAGTTTAAACTCTTTAACTGGTCAAAATTTAAACCTAAATGTTGGTGAAAACCATTTTAAGAAATATCAAACCACTTCGTAGATAACCTAACATTTTGAAATAGCTGCAACGCTTTTACGCATAATTGTTCAAAGATTCGGATTCGAGATTCGGGATTTGAGGATAAATTGGAGATTTGGATTTGTAAAATAGTGGATTTGACCCAACTCTAATATAAATTATATATTAATATGAAGTTATGATTTAAAAATTGATTGCCATACTTATATTTAACACTACGATGGGACCTATTTTTACCCTTAAAGGTAAAAATATTTTCCTTTTTTTACATCCATTGCCGTTTCCAGCCTGTGGCCAGCTTTTTTTTAAAATTCAAGATATATATTTTTTCTTTATCAGCTGACGAGGCCTGTCGTAGCTTCATATGTCTTATAATCTAGCTTAAGACTAGGACAGGCACAACATCCAGTAGTATACAAACGTTAATTTATCAATGTGAAAGCGTAAAACCATATTTTCATCAATGATAATTTTTTTTTGCAAGCCTGGCATCGAACCCATGACCCTTAGATAAGTAGGTAGATACGCTACCGACTGAGCTAAGGTGTCTGACAGTAGCAATAGTACCTGTGGTGTGGCTTATAAGATAGGGCCACAGTCCAAGTTTAGATTACCACTTTCCTGGAGAAGATGAATGTCAATACACCAGACCGGGATCTAAGCCGAGATTCCCCCATCATCTATTGTGAGAGTGGTGGCTTAGACCATTTGGTAACCCAAATAGCTGAAAGCTACTTTCTCCGATAAAAATAATACGTTATTTTTTTTTTGAAGTTATACTTCTTTAGGCGCGTTATGAAAAAATGATGAGAGTGAAATTTTAAGATGCGCGCGCATCACTGTAACACAAAAGTAA
>CABEEJ010001004.1:56228-73742 GCA_901482245.1 Timema douglasi | reverse complement strand
GGTGCTAATAATAATAATAATAATAATAATAATTATTATTATTATTATTATTATTATTAGCACCACGTCTTAATACCCGTTCGGGTTATACGCACTTACGCTATTGTGTAATGGTAGGGTGATTGTGAGATGAAATGAAGGACCTACAGTTTAACGTGGAATCCGAACCACGGTGGAGGCCTGACATTCCCCACATTCATAAGATATCTTGCCAGAGGTGAAGGAAGGGTTTGGTAATCAGATAAATCTGTGCCGGGTCCGAGGATTGAACCCCGGCCGCCAGCACAGAAGTCTGACACCTTACCCCTAGACCGCCAGGTCACCAACTTGCAATCAATCATCTCTTAAATATTTACAAGACATGTCGAGCGTCTCCAAAATAGTATTTTGTTTCTCTATAATTTGCTGTCCACAACGCACAACAATTACTTAAGGCACTTGGCCCTGTCAAGTGTAAGTCTAAAAACCTATTTTGTAGGATGGTGGGCGGGAGGGGGGGGGTGAAAGGCGTGGTATGGCTTCACAACAGACCAAAGTATCCTTCCGCGCCAACAAGAACAGATGGATCACGGAAACAGTAGATGGCATCGACAGGTCTTGCGGAAAACTCATACGTTAGGAAATCAGTTTTCTCGAGAACGAGAGAAATTTTTATATTAATATTTTCAACATCTCTTTTAAGATAGTGTATCAATGTTTATTAATTGTTACATTTTCTTATTTTTTGTTATAAAGCCGGCAGTTTTCTATTGAAAAATTTTAAAATTATTTATATTTGATCATTGTTAAAATTATAGAGGAGGTGTGTATATAAAAAGTATGACTTAATGGAGATGCTTCTATCCTTGAACAAACAGTTTCCAAAAAGAAAGTTGAGAAACAATAGAAATTTTTTTAAGACAACGATTTGTTCCAATGGCCCTGCATTTCTACACCAGATGAAAAGGGCCAACCGCCTTAAGTCCAATAAACTCGTCCTCGAATTGAAAATGTATAGTAATAATAACGCAACAGCCCAGATTAATTAATGTGTCTGGGTACGGAATTACAACCGGATGTAACGAGGGTCATTTTTACTAAATAGCTTTCAAAGAGTGGATATGTTTCTGTTTCAGAAATGTTCTAGCCTTTTACTAACTAGAATTTACGTAGATATCCTATTAATTTGTATCTTCGCTGACAGATTTATCGAGATTCGAAACCAGTTCGAATGTACAGAGTGTTTTTTTTTAACTAAATCGTTTACCATTCTCCTTACACTCAAACCTGGGTATATTTCCTCTAAAATTCCATTAGGGTAATTATTATTATTATTATTAGCACCGCGTCTTACTACCCGTTCGGTTTATACGCACTTACGCTAATGTGTAATGGTAGGGTGATTGTGAGATTAAATGAAGGAGCTACAGTTTAACGTAGAATCCGAACCACGGTGGAGGCCTGGCATTCCCCACATTCACAAGATGTCTTGTCAGAGGTGAAGGAAGGGTTTGGTGATCAGATAAATCTATGCCGGGACCGAGGATTGAACCCCGGCCGCCAGCACAGGAGTCTGACACCTTACCCCTAGACCGCCAGGTCACCCCTCACAGCGCTATGAGTAAATAGTTGAGTTTTTTTAAAACCAATGTTGTAATACTAAGAATCCAATTATTTATATTTCGTTGAATGTCTTTGAATACCACTAGCTAAACTAAATGTATTTCCAATCTTAATATTTCAAAGCCTTGGTGGTATGTTTCAGATGATGTTCTTTGTTTTTATATTTGATTTTTACAAAAAAAAAATCGTTTAAGACGAATTTTAAAAACTGTCAAATACACATCAATTTAATGTAAATCTGTTTTAAACTTTATTTGAAATGTATCATAGTTGTCTTAAAAAAATAAGTATATTATTCGAAAATTTTAATACCCAGTTGTTTTTAATTGGCCTTTTTTATTAAATTATTAAAGTCTTATATGTCTAAGTAACTTTATTAGAAATGGTTCAACATATTTAATTTTCCTTATTTTATTTTAATTTGCCAATTTTCGCTACCTACACCCCACTCATTGATCATTTTGTAATGATGTCTCATTTGCAGTGAGGTAATGTCAGGTAGGAACGTTGAAAATAGTCTGTCAGATCTGTAAGTTTCACTGATTTTTTTTTTTTTTTTTTTTTACAAATTATAGTACAGGCAAGGTGTGACGTTGTCAATTATAATTGTATATTGTAACTCACTTTGCTCAAACCACCTGTGAGTTTTCATTGCAAGTGGATGTAAACTAATGTAATCCCAGAGCCGGTTTTAGATAGGTCTTACCGTTTAGCCACAAGAGATCTCCAAATAAAGGTCCGCATTGACTTTAAGGTTGCTCCGAAATTTTGAATTTTTTTCGGGAGTTGAAAATTGAAATTTTTAACTTTTTGGAATTTTCCCGTCTGTTACAGGCTAGAAGCTACAAGTTTGCCAAATTTCAAGTTTCTATCTCATCTGGAAGTGGGTAAACATTAATGTCAGTGAGTGAATCAGCCATGTGGCTTTATAGTAGTATAATATATATTTATGTTGTGATCTAACTCTAACTCGAACTGGGGACAAGATCGTACTCTAATCCTGCCACAACGCTCTCCCTACCTAATAACACTCTAAAAATCATTTTTGTATATTTTTTATTTATTTTTATCAGCACTGCGTCCTACTATGTTTATATGTTTATGTACTAATAAACGCCAATGCTTTTTGGGCTCAGGAAGTATATATTTTATAGGAAGTGAACACGTGTTTGCGTGGAAAGAAATTGGAATGACCTTTTTTGGGGAAAAAACCACCCTCTGTAGGAGGGTCTACACCTGGCCGAGATTCGAATCTCAATCTCCTGTCATCGACAGTCTAGTCATTTGTGAGAATAGCGCGTTAGACTATGCGGCCAACGAAGCGGGTCCGTCTCCCTCGCCGAGGGGTTTATACACACGAGGGGAAATTCAATTCAATTCAATTCAATTAATCACAGCCCGTCGGTTAATTACCCCTCATATATGCCGTGTATTTATTCAATTTCCCACGACACCCCTACCTCCCTCTATCCCTCACAGCGAATTCCGGGTGATTCATTAGAGTAGTGGTTCTCAATCTTTATTCGTTCACGGCACACTATTATTTTTCGTGTGTTCTCGCGGCACACTGAACGTGAAAACTACGCGACACACTGGGAACCTCGGACAAATGCATGCGTGGAGTAATTACTCAACTAGTTATTATTTTAGAACCGCGTCTTACTACCCGTTCGGGTTATATGCTTTAAGTACTAATTACTCTAATGGATTAGGAATTGGGAAGGTTGAATTAGAGGAGTTTAACCCGCATTTGCTTGTAGGGAGAATGGAAAACCATTTAGGGAAAACCACCCTCAGTTCACCCGACCGAGATTCAAACCTCGATCTCCCCGTCATCAGCAGTCGAGCTCAACACGACTAGCGCGTTAGCCAACTACGCCACCGAGGTACTCAACTAGTTGATTAAGACATTTCATTCACCAAAATAAAATAAAACAATACGAACATTTTTCTATTATTTCTTTTTTAAAACAAAATTTAAAAAAATATATATTTAACACCCCATCTTAATACCCGTTTGGCCTATGGCCTATGTACTAGTTACACTAATGTGTTGGGTATTAGGAAGGTTTAATTTAGAGGAAGTGCAACAGTATTTGCGCGGAGGGAAAGTGTAAAACCGTTAAGGAAAGACCCCCTCGGGGCACCCGACCGGGATTGATCCCTCGATCTTCCCGTTTTCAGCAGTCCAGTCCAACACGAGAGTAGCGCGTTAGACCGTGCTTCCACCGAAGCGAGTAAAAATAAAATGTTGAATGAAACTACTTTTATTTTATTTTTATCATCAATAGACCCTACCTTAATGCCAAAAGTGTCGCGGCACAGTAGTGTGCCGTGGCACACCCTTTGAGAACCACTGCATCAGCGTATAGAGCTACCCCGGGTGGATCCCGGGCGTCTGTTTATGTTGCCAGGCTTGGAGCGTCGTCATGGTAACCAACCTCCTACGTGACAACCTCTCTGTGTCCTCTTATTTTTATCATCGGTTATCCATCTACCCTCTCCGTGTGTGCATGCCACAGCAGCAACAGGCTGTTATGATGACACTCATAATACCCGTGTGGAAAATATGAGACTTTTTTCCGCCGTCGATTGGTGTTTAGTTTTAGTTCTTTTCTCGCCGCGTCTTACTAATCGTTTGGGTTATACGCTTATGTACTGACTCGCTTTCTTTGCAAGTGGACGTAAACTAATGTAACTCCAGAACTTTTTTTTTATAGGTCTTAGCGTTTAGCCACAAGAGACCTCCAAAGAAAGATCCGCACCGACTTTAAAGCTTTTATTTTTAATTAAGAATTTTAACTTTTTGTAATTTTCCTGCCAGTTACAGGCTTTAAGCTATAAGTTTGCCAAATTTCAAGTTTCGAGCTCTTCTGGAAGTGGGTAAACATTAATGTCAGTGAGTGAGTCAGCCATGTGGCTTTGTAGTAGTATAATGAGTCAGCCATGTGGCTTTATAGTAGTATAATGAGTCAACCCTGTGGCTTTATAGTAGTATGAGTCAACCATGTGGCTTTGTAGTAGTATAATGAGTCAAACATGTGGCTTAATAGTAGTATAATGAGTCAACCATGTGGCTTTATAGTAGTATAATGAGTCAACCATGTGGCTTTATAGTAGTATAATGAGTCAACCATGTGGCTTTATAGTAGTATGAGTCAACCATGTGGTTTTGTAGTAGTATAATGAGTCAAACATGTGGCTTTATAGTAGTATAATGAGTCAACCATGTGGCTTTATAGTAGTATAATGAGTCAACCATGTGGCTTTATAGTAGTATAATGAGTCAACCATGTGGCTCTATAGTTGTATAATAATTACGCTTGTGGTTTTAGGGATTAGGAAGGTTGTATCAATAAAATTTATATAAATGTCCCCGCTAGGTTTGAACCCACGAACATCGGGTCCCGAGACGAGCACTTTACCCCCAAAACCACCGAAGTCAAAGTATATAGTAATGGCGATAATAACATTACATCACTTTTTCTTTAACATAACGCACTTTGAATTTAGATTGGAGGGAGAGCGATATATTGTTCACAAAACTACTATTTATTCAATTCTGGTATTTGATTTTCCTGTTAAGTTATTTGTGTAAAGAGACTAATAAACAATCAATTTTATGATTTTACATATGTGTAAATTATTTTAGGTGTATGCCTTGCTCACATGTAAAGTCCCCGGCAGTTTTTACTCTGTGGTGTTTTTTTATGTGTACAGCATTCTACTATACTGTCCAGGCTTTCCATATATTTACACTATATAGGTACATATGACCAGTAACCTGTATGTCTACCGAGCTAAGGGTCCCGGGTTTAGTTTCCGGCATTAGCGAAAAATTTGTCATTAGTGAAATGTAGGTTTACCCTGATGAATTAACGGTCTTGGAACTGGATGTTGTGTCTGTTCTAGTCTTAGGTTAGATTATATTATTATTATTATTATTATTATTAGCACCGCGTCTTACTACCCGTTCGGGTTATACGCACTTACGCTAATGTGTAATGGTAGGGTGATTGTGAGATGAAATGAAGGACCTACAGTTTAACGTGGAATCCGAACCACGGTGGAGGCCTGGCATTCCCTACATTCACAAGATGTCTTGTCAGAGGTGAAGGAAGGGTTTGGTAATCTGATAAATCTGTGCCGGGACCGAGGATTGAACCCCGGCCGCCAGCATAGAAGTCTGACACCTTACCCCTAGACCGCCAGGTCACCGGTTAGATTATAAGGCATGTGAAGCTATGACAGGCCTAGCAAGCCGGTAAAGGATAATATATGGCTTGGATAAAAAACTGACCCAGGCCACAAGCGGAAAACAGAAATAGATGTAAAGTAAACAGTAGATATGAGGAAGGTAGAATATAGAGGATATGTACCCGAAGTTTGCGTGTAGGGATAGTGTGAAACCATCTATTTAACCCAAACATCAATCAACCTGGCCGAATATCAATGTTTTTCTAACCATCTTTATTGTCTATTGCAAGTTTGACACCCTAAATTAAACCATTCAATTATCGATGCTATAAGGTATTCTAAATTTAAAATAAATAAATTGTCCTTCTATTTAAATGTGTGTGTGTATTTTTTTAGAATATATTTGTACTGGTCTCCCAATCAACAGTCCAACATTCCTAATTTTATTTTTATTTTAGTGATGTATATTTTTATTCAATTATTTTAAACGCGAACTTTCGTCCAAATGTCAGAACTCATCCGAAACGTGTTTGTCGGTAACGCTAAATTTATAAATGGTTCCTCACTCTCTCTACAATTAAATACGTACACATTTCCTCTAAAATGCTACCTTCCTCATCTCTTTACAATTAACGTAAATAATGTACACGTAATAATAGAACAGTTAATAAGATGCGTGGGAGAAAAAATTGGAGAAACATACAAATAAATATCAAAAATCAAATATTTAATTGAATTTTCTATTACATAATATATGCAAGTTATTTGATTTTAGATCACTCATATGCTAACAATAAAAAAAACGCCTCGGTGGCGTAGTTGGCTAACGCGCTAGTCGTGTTGAGCTCGACTGTCTGAGGACGGGGAGATCGAGGTTCTAATCTTGGTCGGGTGAACTGGAGGTGGTTTTTCCTAAATGGTTTTCCACTCTCCTTCCACGCAAATGCGGGTTCACTTTCTCTAATCCAACCCTCCCAATTCCTAATCCATTAGCGTAATTAGTACTTAAAGCGTATAACCCGAACGGGTAGTAAGACGTGGTGCGAAATAATAAATAAATAATAAATAACCTTTTAACTGATAAATATATATTTTTGAACATTCTATTACGAAATGAAAGATAGCGTATATCCAAAACCTGTCAATATCTCAAAATATCTAGTTAATGACATTGCCTTATATTTTTTATTTTCAAATGCTTCTTATTGTTTATTTCCTTTTTTTTCCCCTTTTTCTTCCTGGACGTGAATCAAAGAGAAGACATTCCCCACACAGCTAATGGAAAGGCTTTCACGTGAAATTGGCCCGAGGGCAGCCAGTTACGAGGAGCACTAACCACGGTCACCAAACGTGACGTCATGTCGAGACGGAAATCCAACCCTAGTTGGGACAAACAACAAAGTGCCCTCAAAAGACCGCTCGCAGCGCTATAATTAGAAGACCTAGAACAACCGCAGAAGATCCGGATTACATGTCTTTTTTTTTACAGTGGTAAAAGAGGAGAGGGCGGATTTATACTGTACACACACAAAGTCTAAAAAGTTCTAAGTTCTAAAACAACGAGAAATAATGGCGACACACACAAAAAAAAGTTTTATCTAATTCAATGGAACGGAAAACTGACGTTCCCTACTGGATGATAAGCGACGTTACAAGAGCGTATCCATGGGGGAGGAGGGAGGGGCCTGAAGAACCAAGAGCCCCCTTCACCTGCCCGCCCCCTCGAAGGTAAAATAATACTACACTCGAATAAAATACCTAGGGGAGTAATATGATATGCCAGCTGATTGTAATTATGAAAAATTAGTATTCAAACCTTAAAATATATATTATACACATATTAATAAGTATATGTAAAGAAATATTAAGAGATAATTAAACTACTAACTACGATGTTGTGATATAGCACATTATTGCCCTAAGCCCTTCAATGAGAGCTAGATTTTTTTTAAAAAAGATCTAATAAATAAATAGTATGATACAATTGCACAAACTTTCTCATATTGTGGCTTATTATGGCTTCGAAGATAATTTTCAAAAATAGGTTGTTAGTAAACTACCTTGAAGTATGTTTTCCTCGTCAAAACATTTACATCAACTTGTTGATCACAATAATCACTCTTTATGTGTATATTTTAAATCAAATTGTTTAACTATATTCAACAAAATTAAATTTTCAAAAATAATGTGTCTGTAAAAGACCTTAATATCAGTTGTTATTTGTAAAGATAGAAACGTATTCTTACTTATCATAAAAAAAACTGTTCCTAGATTCCCATTTTGAATTCAATCTACAAGGTCAATTTAAAAAAAAATAATCAAATTTTCCATAATTTGTTGTATGTTAACTAATATTAAATTAATTTAGTTTAGATGAATAAAAACACATTGTTATTGGTAATGATATTCAAGAACCACTGCTGTTATTGCCATTCCATGTTTATTTTAAAGCTTTATTTGATTTATTTTGAACAAAAAAATAGTTAAGTTTTAAAAATTGTAAAAACATTGACCTTTTCTCACGTCTCCTACATCTCTACCTTGAGAGAGATTAATACTGTGATTTGATTCAGAAATATGTTCGTGCTACAGATATAGTTCGAACTTGGTTATCAATATTATCCAGATAATATTGAAATTGTCCTAAATACATGGATAATTTTAAATTAGAGGTGATTAAATATTGTTTTTTCGAAGTTTATCGGATTAATATTGACATTATCTACCTACACTTGAATAATGTCAAAATTGTAGGGCTGTTGCTAGGTTAGTTGGGTTAGGTTAGGTTAGGTTAGGTTATATTACGTGATTTTAGTTTGTGTCTTTTAGTTTATAATTGTAAGGGATTGCAATCCCTTACAATTATAATAATGGTACAAGTGGCAGCATTGATCCAACTACCGAGCCGAGGGTGGCTGCGTTATCTTAATAAATCACACATTAGTAGCCGACGATTTCCGCACGTCCATCAAAGACTCTGCCTTAAAATATGAGTGAAGAATGACCCCTGACACGGGAGATTTCTGGATAGCACAGTGGTCAGAGCCTTGGCGTACTAAGCCAAAGGTCCCGGGTTCGACTCCCGTGTCCAGGTGTCAATTTTCAGAATTGTTTAGGTTAGTGGAAAGAAAAGAATCAAAATGAGGCATTTCAAATGTTAGTTCATTGCGATGATTCAATTTCAGAGATAAAAATGACGTTCCAAAATATAATCCGTATTTACACGTGCTTAGTTCTTACAAATAGTATTCAACGTTATCCAAGTCTTACTGGCCAGTGTCAAGATTATCCGGATAAGGTCGAAAATGAGATAAATTGATATATATTTCTGACTTTATCCACTGTACTTGGATAATATAGATATCTCCCGGCCAATCTAGACAATATTCAGATTTCGCACACTACCCGTAACATATGCACAATCAAACCCATTTATATAGATCATTATCAGAGTTACATATGGTGACATGTGTTGTAACAAACGTTATTGCTATTCAGGTAAAATTTATCTTGGTAAAAAACAAACTGTATTTATCACCTCGTATTACTACTTGTTCAGGTTATAAGCATATGAGGTAGGGATGAGGACGGAAGCAAGTTAGAGGTAATATACCCGCATTTGCAAGGAAGGAGATTGGAAATCAATTTAGGAGAAGCCACTCAGCAGACTCAACCAGGGTTCGAACCCCGATCTATCCATCATTAGCAAGTCAGTATTTCATGAAAGTGACGCCTTATACCATTCAGTTAATAAAGCGATTGTTAAAGATTCAAAATTAATATAAACTATGCATATATAGGATACACATATGATATTTACTTTAGAGTTAATAATAGAGCCCTTGTAAGGAAAAATATATATTATTCTGATTTAAAGAAGGAGGATTTTTTTTACAGTTATAAGATTATCAAAAAATGTTAATACGTCAAAATATGTAATTTATAACTGTCATTTTTGATGTACTGTACAATATCAATACTTATAATATAGTTGACTGTTATCAATTTGGAACGCAAAAGAGAGATTTGTTTTTTCTAAAATATGCCTTTACCCTAAAATCTTACATAATCCAAAAGTAGCTTTTAAATGTTAACAAGCATTGTTGTAGGCCTGTGTGAAACCAAGAGGTTGGTTCCATGAACGCCCGCTAGAGGAGTCCTGAGTACCCTTAAGTACAGAGTAGTACGTCTGTTCTATTCGGAAGTAGATTGTTGTGGCATTCGCAATTTTGGCGACTCTTTGTTGAAGGGCCTATTGTTTTAGAGGCGAGAGGTCGAGGGAAACTTTTTAACAAATGTGAACTAGCAAGAAAATTAAAACCTTATTGTTGAATTTTTATGTTAGCAAGATCATAAACACAGCCATGTAGGTTTCATGTTTGAAACTCAACTGGGAAGTTCCAAAGGAGATGTTTAGTCAAAATACGAGCGTTGTTAGTTATAATAATAATAATTATCATTATTATTATTATTATTAGCACCGCGTCTTACTACCCGTTCGGGTTATACGCACTTACGCTAATGTGTAATGGTAGGGTGATTGTGAGATGAAATGAAGGACCTACAGTTTAACGTGGAATCCAAACCACGGTGGAGGCCTGGCATTCCTCACATTCACAAGACGTCTTGTCAGAGGTGAAGGAAGGGTTTGGCAATCAGATAAATCTTTGCCGAGACCGAGGATTGAACCCCGGCCGCCAACATAGAAGTCTGACACCTTACCCCTGTGGAGACCTGGTTGTCTAGGGGTAAGGTGTCAAGACTTCTGTGCTGGGTCTGGGGTTCAATCCTCGGTCTCGACACAGATTTATCTGATTATCAAACCCTTCCTTCACCTCTGACAAGACATCTTGTGAATGTGGGGAATGCCAGGCCTCCACCGTGGTTCGGATTCCACGTTAAACTGTAGGTCCTTCATTTCATCTCACAATCACCCTACCATTACAAATTAGCGTAAGTGCGTATAACCCGAACGGGTAGTAAGACGCGGTGCTAATAATAATAATAATACCTTACCCCTAGACCACCAGGTCACCGACCGTTGTTAGTTACACCGTGTGAATCCCAATAGTGTAAATTTAATAAAATAACAACAAAACCAATTAAATTAATACCTGCAGGCCATGATATTTCCCATGCGCGTTTGTATTTTCTAATATATTTGGACTAAAAAAGTTTATTTTTAACAAAAATATAGAAATCAATACTAATTGTAAATAAAAAAACACTATATATCAGTGTTTCATAGAACTCTCTTATATGAAAAAAATAGATTTTACTCATCATATTTTTTAAAAAAGTATTAAATGTATATCATTAAAACGTATCAGTAAAAAGTCGGTTATATAACTAAAAGTAAAAATAAATTATTTTATTGCAAGAATCTTAAACTCAATTTGACTATGCAATTTGAACTAGACTAAGACACTATTTTTTTAAATTACCTTGACGCCATTTATTTAATACTAAGATAAATTAATTTCCTTAGTAATTAAAACACTTCTTAAGCCTACGATGTTTATTTGGAAATAACAATCTCAAGAAAAAAAATTTGCGCCCGGTAATCTTACAAAGCAATCTTAATTTTATCCGGAATATTGTTGATATGAAAATAATTCAAAATCTTTTATCTTCACATTTAAGAGTCCAAAATAAAGATTATTTTTCTCATTGAGAACTCTATTTCCAAGATAAAAGTAATAAATACTATTATAATTTTAATTTTAAGTTTTTCAGTTCTACTTTATATGACCTAAAATTTTTTATCTTACCTTTTATTTTTAAGGTGTATTTCTTGGACTACCTTTTTCATAAAATCTTTAAAGTAGTTAAGTTTTTTTTTTGTCTGTGTGTATGGATGGGGGGGGGGCGGGGGGAGGAAGGGGGGTGTAGGACTCATGTTCTACAGGTCGTTAAGAGGACGCCCGCCAAACTTATTAGCGCTAAATTAGAAACTCGTTTGAAGAAGTGAGCAAGAGTTAACGATGATCTTTAAATGAGAGTGAAGAATATTTGCCCAAAATGAAGGGAGCTTCCTTCTGTTTTGAGATCACGAAATGAGACTATACAATTACCATATTCTTCCATTTTAAAAGTTGTTAAACAAAAACTAATACAGTGGGAGGTTATTAAATTATATTATGAAAAATTTTACGTTTTTATTTAAATGTTATATTTTAAGAAAGTTATTATAAAAATTAGAAAAAAATAATGGTTTATTTTATTTATATTAGGAATAGTTCCCTAATTAGCTATAACTATAGTTGTACGAAATTAATTATACTTCCATTAATATTTAACTAACCCATCTTGGTGGTTGAATGGTCTAAGTCATCACTCTCACAAAATGCTGGGACTGCCTATGACTGGAATACCAAGGATCAAAGCCCGGTTGGATGTGAATTGATGGTTTTTTCCTAAACTCTCCACGCAAATGTATGTACAATCTTTTGTAATTCAACCTCCCCTATACTTAACAAACTCACAGTTCATATGGGTATAACCCAACCGGTTATCAAGATGTGGTGATAAAAAACAAATCTCGAGCGTACTAATACTAATATTTCTTAACTCACTCATGCAAGAGGACCTGTTCGACTCCCTAGCTGGTTCAATAATATAACCAGTTTTTTTTTAGCGCCACGTCTTACTACTCCCTTGGGCTATACGCTTATGTACTAATCATGCTAATTGGTTTTAGAAATCAGGAAGGTTACATTCAGAGGAAGTGTACCAGTATTTTCTTGGAGGGAGATTGGAAAGCAATTTTGGAAAACCCATTCTTAGTACACCCGACATAGATTCTAACCTAAATCTCTTAGTCATCAGCAGTTTATCCTACCGCAATAGTAGCACATAGATAATAGATCATGCGGCCACCGAGGTGGGTGTCTTGGTGTTAAAACATGCGAGATTATTCGTGAACATTGGGCGTTGGGTAGCCCAGCTCTAATCCTCTCTAAGTATTAACACCACCCCACGTGCCTGGCGTCGATAATTAAGTAGCCGATCCCTTATCGAGGATGTGCGGTAAACCTGAGTGTTGAACCCAACAAAACCCGGGCCAGCGTGCTAATTCTGTTTTAGGAGCTCTAGGTCAAATTCCAGAAATATTCACTGACTTATTAAAGGCTCAAAGGAAGGATTTTTAATTTTTGGAAATAATCGTAACTTGTGAAACTAAGGGCTAACTTCATGGTCAGACTTAGTACGCCTCAAGTGCGGCTCTGCATTAAATACAAGATGACACCTACCTAGGCTCTAGTAGAATAGGCCCGTTTCACATATTGCGCGTCTGGGCTACATCATTCGTAGCCTAGTAGTGGAAAGATTGGCCAGTACTAATGTACCGTTGCCCAGGGGACGCCCGAATGTACTAATCGTACATCCTTTCCGTGGAGGCTTTTTACAAGTCTAGATGAGATGAGGTGATGTTGATAGTGAGTATGATGTGGAACCAGTGGAACCAGTGGAAACACTCAAACTGAACTTAAGCCTAACTAACCAAAACTCTGGTGACCGTTGGGGTAATTCACCTTTTGGGAAAAATACCAAAGGTATCAGCCGGGGATTTAACCTGGAACCCCTAGGTTCATAGCAAGTTTCATTGACCACTACACCACGGAGCTGGTTAGTTCTAGTCCATTCTGTTATAGGTAAGGGCTGTCCTGTATTTAGTATAACGCCATACTTGAAGAACACTAAATATGACAAACTTGCCCTACGTCACAACCAGATAATTTAAAATTAAGAAACTGGACCCTTTTAACCAAACCTATTCAAAATGCTGTTTGGAAGGTCCAATAGTATTTAATCAAGATTATGTTTGAGTGATTCCACCACTTCATCTATAGGAAGCCACCTAAGGAATAAAAAAAAAAAGTTTGTTTTTTCAGAAGGGGATAGAACCCCAAAATTAGGAGAAGGTTAAAGCAATGCAACACGTATTCAAGGGCTAAACCAGCCCATAAGCGTTCACACGGGATGTTATTCAGTAGTACCAATAGTTTTCCCCCTCGGGAAAGTTTTCAGCTTTTCATTGATTTGTTTGGCCCCCTTCCCGCCATTTTAAAGAATGGAATCCCATATTACTCTCGGCAATCGACCACTTCTCGTAAAGTCGTATGGCCTAATACCTTCTGAGTGTAGCTACATCAGACACAATAGTAAAGGCCCTAGATCGCGTGTTGTTTCGTAACCTCAGTTCGGTTTTCCTTACGTGCTGGTATCCGACAGTGGAAGTCAATTTATTTCTAAAATCTTTCACGATATGAGCTTTGGAAAAGTTATAAATCTAAGGCTGTATCCGAATAGTCAAAGGCTCCCTAGTCGGACCCAGACTTGATGCGGTCTTGATGATTTTACACTTCTCGCGCTGTTCATAGCGAAGATTGAATCAAACTATTCGAACGGCAGCAAACTTATTTAAAATGGCGGAAAACGGAAGTCAGTTCTCCAGACGAAACAAGAATACTAGGAAAATTGCCAGTCATACACCGCAACTGACACCGCGAGAACAGTGCCCGGCTGGTAGCCTTCTTATCCATGGTGACCGAGGCCTAGAGAAGACTGCATAGGTATCCTTCGCGACTATTCGGACAGATCTTCACTTGGTCACGTGATCGCCAATGCAGCTATCAAGGGCACGAGTCAAGGCGACGTAATATAAGTAAGACTATTCGGATACAGCCTTAATCACAACCATATCATATTACCCTTAACCAGTCCATATTTCATAAGAATCTTAAATCAGCTTTGATGACCTTCCAGAATGTTCATCAAAAAGTCTTGTGATCTGCAACTCAGGTAAATGCAATTAGCATTCACCCGCTTCAGTGGTCACATGGTATAGTGCGCTACTCTCGCAGTAGGCTAGACTGCCGATGACGGAGAGTTTGAGGTTTGGATCTTAGTCAGGTTTTCATGAGGGTGGTTTTTCCTAATCGGTTTTCCACTCTCTCACCATGCAAATGCATGTAAACTTTATATAAATATAGCCTTCTTAATCCCTAAAACCATTAGCGGTATTAATATTTAAGCGTATAACTCTAACGGGTAGTAAGACGCTGTGCCGAAACAAAAAGCATTCAGCTGGATGAAAGCATCAAAAGAACGTTGTTTCCCCTTTTTGTTGGGCTATAACCAACTTTCTCCCGTTGGTTTAACGTGGGAAAATACTACCCGGGAGCCTTAAGTCCAAAAAAAAAAGAGAGAAAGGTACGTTTAGGCGGTGTGGCTTTGGTACAATTTAAAAAGGCGATGGAAAGGGATGCTCAAAGATACCATTTTCGCCGGTTACTTGATATATTTATGAAATAGTTGGTCTAGAGTTTCACTGATCTCGGTAAAGACGGGGAAGGGAAGTCAGCCAAGTTATGATATCAATGGTCTTAGCTAAATTCCTTACACCCGTTACTTTGAAACTAATTGAGCCCGTCATACCCCTGTGACTAAGTTTTTTCTTAACACAGCGTCTTACTACCCGTTCGAGCTATCCACTTACGTACTAATTAAGCCAATGGGTGTTAAGTACTAGGGAGGTTATATTTATAAATGTGCCCGCATTTGTATGAAGTGAGAGTGGAAAACTGTTTTGAAAAAAACTACCCTCAGTGCACCCAACCAAGATTCGAACCTCGATCTCTCCATTATCGGTAGTCTAGTCCATTGTGAGAGTATCACCTTAGACCATGCGACCACTGAATCGGATAGTGTGACTCAGTTAAAAGCCTTCCAGGGTTTGAGGTAACAAGTAGTGTTTGTAGCTACAGTAGCCCCGTGACTTCTTTGGTGCTGACTGACAGCTCACAGCTGACTGTCAGAAGTGATAGCTGATAAACACATATTTTTTCAGATCATCTGGTTTGGCGTAGGGATACGTAATTTGGTCCTTTTTTTTAAAGCTGTCAGCTGTCAGTCAACACCGAAGAAGCCATGGGGCTACTGTAGCAATGGCGTCCCAACAGATTTACTTTGTGATTGTGCGCGGTGGTGGTGGGTGGTATGGAGGTGGTGGGGGTAGTGGGGGTGGTATGGAGGTGGTGGGGGTAGATGGGGGTGGTATGGAGGTGGTGGATGGAGTTGGGGAAGTAGGTTGGGGGGTGGAGAAAGTTGAATGTATCAATACTATTATTTGTGTACTTTTCCACAATCGGGAATTTGAGGAAAAATGTTCTTATATAATTACTAATAAAATAAAAATTAATGTTATTAATAATTATTTAAACCAAATACGAACTACTCCATTTATTTCTAAGATATTCAAAGTATTGTGTTGCTGTTCCCTCTTTCATACTGTGTATTTATTACACTAAACGCATTGTATGTATGTCCGTGCGTTTTTTTTAAGGTTGTATAAAAATGAATAGATTTGTAGTTAAGTTTACTATCACCATTACAATAAAACAAAAAATTTAATTTTTATTTCATAGAAAGTTCTCTGAATTCAAAATACATCTAAGGTGTTGAGTTTTTAATTATAAAAACATACAAAATTCTACAAATTATGTATATATTTAATAGCAGTTATTTAAAGCAGATGTTATTTTTAATTGTAACTTTTAACATCAAGGATATCAATCGTTTAGTTGTTGAGAAAGACAGTTTAAAATAAATTCGTAAACAAAAAAGTTAGGTAGGATTGATTAAATCATGTGTAAATTCACCTTCTTTTGCGTCTGGCTGAGATTCAAATCTTGACCTCTCTATCAACAACTGTTCAGATTATTCCGAAACCGATGCTTAGGGCCTCATATTGTGTGATTATTGTTTTTGTATGTATATAAATACGTATAATATTTATATAAATTATATATTTGATGTGTATTTGTTTTACATCCATCCATTACAGTTTCCAGCCTGATTCAGTTCCTTATTCAAGCCATATATCTTCCACTACCGGCTTACTAGGCTTGTCGTGGCTTCATATTCCTTATAATCTAACTTAAGACTGGGACAATCACAACAACCAGTCCCCGGCCATCAATTTATGAACGTGAAAGGTTAAAACCATATTTTCATCAATGATACATTTTCGGCCATGCCAGGAATCCAACCCGGGACCCTAAGCTCAGTTGGCAGACACACACGATACCGACTGAGCTAAAGTGATAGACATGTGTATTTATTATTTATCTATATATAATATTTATATGAATATCATAAGTGGCAGTGACAACCCAAACAGGTAGTAACATGCGTCTTACTACCCGTTTGGGTTATACACCTATGTAATAGTTTCAGGATTATGAAGGTTTAATTGAGAGGAAATGCACTCATATTTACGTGAAAAGATATTTGCGTGAAAAGAGAGTGGAAAACAATTTATAAATAAAACTCCCTTAGTGCACCCGACCGGGATTGAACATCGATCTCCCCGTCTTCGGAAGTCTAGTCCAATACTAGAGTTGCACGTTAGTCCACGTGACCACTAAAGCGGTTCAGAAAATTTCACAATTAAATAAAGTAGACATCTCAACTAGTCTTGTTTGTTGGGACGTAAATTTGGCATGGGACAGACCGATAATTTAATTTGCTCTAAGATTAATAGTTTATGTTTCTAAATAAAATAGTATTATAATTAGCACCGCGTCTTACTACCCGTTCGGGTTATACGCACTTACGCTAATGTGTAATGGTAGGGTGATGGTGAGATGAAATGGAGGACCTACAGTTTAACGTGGAATCCGAACCACGGTGGAGGTCTGGCATTCCCCA
>CABEEJ010001004.1:13333-55061 GCA_901482245.1 Timema douglasi | reverse complement strand
CTTATTTATGTTTTTTTATACAGGGTGTATTTTAATTAGTGTCAAATATTTTAAGAGATTATTCCCAACCAAGGAACATTAATAAAAGATCATATGAACATGTGTCAAGAAACATTTTGTTTCTGAGATAAAGGAGAATTTATTGTTTAATTAATAAACAATCCTAGAAAAGAAAAAATGCAATCAAAAAACGACAAAGTTTAATAAAAACAAACGCCTCTAAGTGAAATTAATCGGGGGTACAAAGTTTTTTGGCCAGCCCTCCCCCCCCCGTCCCCCGCTTTTTCTTTTAATTGATTAATCCTATCTAAAAAAGAAAAGAAATAAGACATAAAAATATATACAGTTTATAATTGTATTTATAAAAAAGGAAAAACCAATAAGACATAAAATATTATACCTATACTGATAATTTAGTGTGTAATAGTACTTAAGTCTACGTCCCATTCTCTGTCGTGCTATGATGAATACAATTTAGATGTCACGTATTTGCTCACAATCATTTTCAATACGCTCTCTTAAAACCTCAACATTAGGCACACAAGTTGCGAAAACAATGGACTTTAAATAATGTATCCAGAGCAAAAAATCTAATGGGTTCATATCTGATGATCAAGCAGGCCATTCAACGGATAACACACAATCAATATCTATATGAGGAAAACATTTAATAGTTCTGAAACTTATTAAACCCATGTGTATATGGATATTTCTCAATGTTTGGTCGATGGAAATACCAACCTAGAGTATTTGACACCATTTAAAATACATCCTGTATTCTATCAAATACTATTTATGAACCAAAGAATAATAATTTAATAAAACTAAACTTATTTTTTAAAATGTTACAATAATGTTATATGCTTCACACTTAGCCTCTCTTCATCAAGCTATCTGCAATCAATTACACCAGTGGTGACCTGGTTGTCTAGGGGTAAGGTGTAAGACTTCTGTGCTGGAGTCCGGGGTTCAATCCTCGGTCCCGGCACAGATTTATCTGATTACCGACGCCTTCCTTCACCTCTGACAAGACGTGTATTAATTACAACTTGTGAATGTGTGGAATGCCAGGCCTCCACCGTGGTTCGGATCTCACGTTAAACTGTAGGTCCTCCATTTCATCTCACAATCACCCTACCATTACACATTAGTGTAAGTGCGTATAGCACAAACGGGTAGTAATACGCGGTAATAATAATAATAATCTAGCTATACTATCCCTCTACCATTTAAAACTTACTTTAAANCCCCCCCCCCCCCCGTTCACCCGCGCGAGATTCAAACCACTATCTCCCCCGTCCTCGACCGTCCAGCTCAACACGAAACTAGTGCTTTATCCAACTGCACCATCGAGGCGGGTCTTACTTTAGAAACAAAATATTTGTGTCCCCATCCACTACCCACCGGAAACGGAATATCAATCAGTGAGTACTAATTAAAAATCAATCCAATGCAATGTATCATGACCCCCTGACACACTCGTCTGCATACTGAAAGGTAATTGATTGAATTCCCTGGTATTTTCACGATTAAATTATTTTTTTTAACTAGACCATATCGAGTAAACGTCATTAATTTGATATTAATTTTAGGAAACATCAAGCAAATTAAATTAATTTTTTCAAACAGGATTTGGATTAAAAGTTATGAAGCGTTAACAACTAAACTATAAAACCAAATTCAGATAATAAATTGGTCGATTTAGTGACTTACATTAGGGTGGATTTAACTTGGTATATTTTATTATTTTTACATCATATGACAATATCACATTAATGTTTTCATATACTATCATTAATATATGTATTTTTGAGTAGTTTATGGAATATTAAACAAAATTTAAACAAAAAGTCTGTGGTGAATTTATGATTCGTTTAATTTAGGTATTTTTCATTACTTGTATATAACTTACTAGAACTTACTTCGTTTTATAACATTGAGACATTATATTTATTACAACATTTAAACTACCCCCTTGCATTGAAATTACACCCTTGATTGAATAAAAATGTGATGGCAAAGTTTCTGCATGGTTTAGAATAATATCTAGAAAGCAATACGGCAAATGTTTAATCTAGCTTCTAGGTAGTATGACACCGTGTTATGTATATACGAACGTATTCATGTGTCAAGTCACGTGATATTCGGCAGTCACTTTTGATCGATTTTATCAATGCGTATAAATTATCTCTAATAATATCTCACCAGAAGAGGTTACTGCTGACCAGCAAGTTGAGTTTGGAACTGAGGAAGAAACTGATGAAATGCTACATTTGGAGCAACGCGCTGTATGGACTCTTAGGATGATGGAAAAGATATACTTAGAGAGCTTTGAAATCTAGTGTTGAAGAAGACGTGAGAAGATCAGGTGGACAGACAAGGTGACAAATTAACAAGTCCTAAGAAGAGTGAGTGGGAAGAGAACCATTTTGGATGTGATTCTTCAATACAGAGTAAACTGGTTTGGACTCATCTTTAGGGGGAATTGTCTTCTGCACGACGTCATAGAAGGAATAGTTGAGGGAAGGGGGAGATTAGGAAGAAGTAAGATTCAAATATTGGACGACGTGAAGGAAAGAAGAAAGCTCTGGAACCAGAAGAAGGAGGATAGGGTGAATTGGCGGTCTAAGTTCACTGACAAAAGGACTGGACATGTATTAGGACAGAACATATAATAAAAACAATTATTATAGTAATAAATGATAATGGTAAATAGCTACCAAAGTTGGCCGCAAAGAGGTCTGGAATTTCTAAAAACAAAATGCCCTTCCTATGAATACTGTACTTCGTGTGAACCAAGAAAGTTGGTCATTGATGATAAGAGGCTAAAGTTCGAATCCCACCCTGGAGTAACGTAGATTTTTCAAATCTTATTTGAACCCTGGTTTCAGCATCCAGTCTTCGTCCTAATGTGGGATTACTCCCGCCTCTTACATAACCATTCCATTAGTTTTAAATAGTTTTAGACCTTTCTAATATACGTACTGATTTTAAAAAAAACACAAAACACTATAGCTATCCGTGGGTTAACACTATTGGGGTAGAGAGAAAAAAAGATAAGACGAAACTGACACCTTTGTTTGCGTTTCCAGGGTAGTAACTCCTGTCATCAACTTATCTCTTTGAGAAGGGTAAGGAGAAAAACAATTCTCCGTAATGTTGATTCTAGACCCCACCTTGAAAATCAAAACTAAGACCTCTAGATCAGTAATCAGTGTAGTTATATTCCAATCGAGTGCACTGACAACGAGTTTCTAATTTCCTAACCCCCTTCCACCCCCACCCCCCCTCTTTCCAGGTGAAATCTGAGTAGGTTCCTTATATGTTGGCCTCTTTGACCTGTCCTAGTAAATCATAGCAAAGCCTATTACTACAAAACAAAAATTAAAATAGTTGATTGTACCGATAATTTGTATTACTATAACTGGCCGTTGAAATAGTGTTTTTAATTATTTTTTATATCATGTCATATTTCACCTTGAGAAATGCAGTAGCTAATTTGGTCGGCTGTGTGTGTAGACTTTTAGCCAGTCTGTGGGGGGAAAAAATACTTTACTCTGGGTATAACTTGGAAGCTGTATACACGTCATACTTGCATAGAGGTGAAGTGATGATGGTGATTATGAAAGTGTGGAGACAGAGAAAATCTTAAACGTAACTTAATTCCAACTAACCAGACCATGGCAATCATAGGAACAATTCTCCTTCGTAAAAATACCTTTAGCACGGCCGGGAATAGAACCCGGGACCTTTAGATAGGTAGTGAGGGGACACTGACCACAAAACCAAGAGGCGACTGGATCATATAAGGGAAAACTTTATATTAAAAATCACGTGTTGAATTTATTTTATTTTCTAATCTAATATTATACATAATAGTATCGCTTTTTAATCAATAATATCATTGACATCACACTAGAACAGAATCCTACTAAATTATACACCGACTGATACTAGATTTGAACCAACGTGAATTTAATTGTATTTCTTTCTTAGCACCGCGTTTAAAACGAGTTCAGTTTATATTCATATTTACTATAATTAGTTAGGGATGAGGAAGGTTGAACTTATAGGAAGTTTAACCTCATTTGCGGGTAGGGAGAGTGTAAAACAATGTCGGATAGCCCGCCTTAGTACACAAGACCAATATTCGAACCTCGATCTCCTTTAACATCGTCAGTCAAGTCTGAAAACAGAGTGACGCCTTAGATCATCGTCTTTCCAGTAATGATCTACCTGTAATGGCGTCTCCCACCCACTTTGGTGGTCAGTTGGTCTAACACGCTACTCTAGTGTCAGAATTGACCATGACTGCCAATTATGGGGAGCTCGAGGTTCGAATCTTGGTCAGAAGTAATGAGGGTCTTCTTTCCAAAATTATTTTCTACTCTACCTCCACTCAAATGTTGGTAATTTCCTAATTCCTCAAATTCATTAGCGTATTATCTGAACGGGTAGTAAAACACGGTTCTAAAAAAAGATAGCCATGGCGTCTCTCGAGACCACTTCAAAAGACTTAGTGGGGATTTTTTTTTGTATAATGTTCCAATTTCCATTTTAAATGTGAGCAAGAAGATAAGAATTTAAGGTTGAATAAATTTTGAAAGAAAAAAAAAGTTCATCCACCTTGTAGTGGCTTATATCGGGCATCCGAAAACTAATTATCACATAGTGAAGTACAAACTATCAGCACGGTTTGATATCGCAGTCTACGAACAGAAGAATTGAAGTCATCCATAGCTACAAAAGTGTTTTACGTCTTCTAAGCACATAGTCTTGAGTCACATACAAGTGATAAATTAACCCTTGTTAATTAGTCAGGAATTTACTTTGTTGGTGAAGCTTACTACCCACATAAAGGACAAAAGCTGGTACTTAGCGTTCACTCATCGTTTAAAAAGAATGAAACATCTCCTTAAGACGGACTTATTTAACTTCAGTGACTTGGCGCGGTGTGTTACCAGTGAAGACGGATTTGATTTAAACCTTGCCTTTAGATATTGTCATCCATCATTCAGTGTAACATTTATAGGTCAGGTATCAACGAAAATACATTCTCATGTGCGGTATTTAGAACAAAGGGTATGTATTATTGGTAAAATATAAGGTAGTGTAGGATAACCTGATTGCCAAACCCTTCCTTCTACCTCTGACAAGACGTGTATTAATCACTAACTTGTGAATGTGGGAAATGCCAGGCCTCCACCGTGGTTCGGATCCCACGTTAAACTGTAGGTCCTCCATTTCATCTCACAATCAACCTATCATTTACACATTAGCGTGAGTGCGTACAGCCCGAACGGGTAGTAAGACGCGGTGCTATTAATAATAATAATCTTAGTAAACGATTACTGGAGTGTGTAGACAAGCAGCAAAGTGGATCAGTTGTGCAGGTAGAATACACGTCCACTGACAGGGGCAGCGTGTGTTTTTGGAGCATTGGATCCATGCGCAGAATGTAAACTATAAAAACCTGTGCTTGAAGGGGTGGCTCCACTTGTGACGTATACAGGATCGCTAAGTGCGAGAGCTGGCTCATAGATACAAGAGGTATTCGGGAATATTTTTAACATTAGATGGTTATAGAAGCTATTCAAATAATATTTTCATGGTAAGGTAAAAATAAGGAAGGAGGACACGTTTTAACAACATTAAAGATGTGGCCAAAATAATATTTAGTATGGTTAAGTAGGTAAAGTTTCTTCTATATTAGATACGTTTGTTCATATTTATACATGCTGCTGTATATTATAGTTATTATGTAACCCTGTTAAAACGTATGTTGGAAGAAAATAACAGAACGTTTGGCTCACCCCTCGTGCCCCAGTTGACCCGGCCTCGGCCACGCTCCGCTCAAAATCACAAACACGCACCATCACTAACAACATTTCACTGAAGAGGCCTGGCTTCAATTCCTCACCACGCCCAAGAAAAAAAAGAAGAAATACGATATGCGCAGATCGAATGCGCGTTAGCGACAGTGTACAAAGACTATCTGAACTATGGTTGGGCGCGCTTTTTGAAAAAGGCGGAGGCGAGCCGAGTGTGTTCTATAAGTTTGATCTATCTTACCCCTTTCCCCCTTCTTTGTTCCGTGTCTTGAGTGCACATAGCGTCACTTGTCTGATATATGTATATATATAAGGCACTGTTGGGTAGTGCCGTCGCTCATTACTTAGCGATCTGTAGGTAAGATACCTTTGTACCTAGGTTAGATTCACGTCTCTGTATTCTAAATTCCGTCTGACAATTATGTTTCAAAATGATAGTTCAGGATTTTGTATTTAAAAGAATTCATAAATTATTGCATCTGGTCTACTTCAAATTGCTTGCTGACCATGGATAAAATATACAACTTAGCCGTACGATCTATTTAACATCACCTAGTGATCTTTTGAGAGAACTTATATATTTGTTAAAAGGAAGTTTCAACTTCTTCCGCTTCACGGATGTTCGTATGCTGTAGAGCTTCGCCATTTTAGGTCCTCGATGGATTCTTGCGGCGTCCTTGCTTGTTTTGTCAATTTCGTACATTTAAATGTTAATCTCTTGTTAACCTTTGGAAATAAGGTTATTTGTGTTACTGTTTAAAAGATGACATGATGTTAATTAAATCTGGCTGCGAGTCAGCGAGTTTTCTCTCTTATAGGCACTTTGCGTACCAATGAGCTATACGGCAGGCCTAGAGCACAAAATGAAGCTGAATAGTTCCTTAGTAGATCATTTGTGTACCAAGTCAAGGGTTTGGTGTCCAGGCGTCATTGGTGATCATATATATATTTTTTTATATTTGTTAAGGGGCACATTGTCTGTAACAAATGTGTATTTAAATATAATATAAATATACATACATCCATACATAAACACATACATACATACATACATACACACACATACGTCGTTTCGCTACGGGGTAGGCAATTAACTGTGCATGTATCTCGAAAAACAACTCCATACTTAATCCATTCTCACTAACTTCCTCCACACTTCCCTGTCCTTGCATATTCTCTTCACTTCAACAATATCCATACACCGAGTAATTCATGCTGTTTAAATCTCTCTCTTCATTTGTCTACATCATTTAATCACACTTTCTATGGCACACACTCCAGCTTCCTATGTTTGCTTCGCCACTCGATCCACACTTATCCTCTCAACACGTCCAAGACAAACAAAAACTGAAACTGTGTATTATAATATTGTATTAAATTAGATAAGCTGTTGGTGATTTTCACAAAAACTAACAGCAGAACTATTGGTTTCGTTCGCCATTTGCAAAATACTCTTGTCACTAAATATTTCCATCCTTTACGTTTCTTATCTGAAAAAAATAAATAAGAAAAAGTCGTATGGAAATACTAGTTTTATTTTTGAAACGCTATTTTTTCATTTCGAAAGCAATAGCATTGCTTTTGGCCGCCATACGACCGAGATAGCGAAATTGTTCCTGAATCTAACCAATAAAAAAAAATCTCTCTTGAGGAGGAAAACTCGAAGGAATGCGATACAATGTCTGACAAATTCCACTTGCGTCAAGACAAGATGTTGGAGAAGAGGAGATGGAGGAAGCAAGAAATAAAAGAAACGGTGAAAAAACATAAGCTAAAAGAACAAGTAAAAAAAACACTGAAAAAAAATAAGAGGAAGGTGAAGATGAAACCGGTAATAAAGAAAGAAAAAAACTATTGTGAGATTTTTTTTAGAAAGGGGTAAAAGTTTCAATATTCAAAGGAAATAATAGTAACGAAGATTGAAAGAAAAAAGGAAGCATATACCTCTACGGAGAAGGGCGAAAAAATAGATTAAAAAAACCGGAATAAAATAGCTTATTTTGGAACGTGATCGGGGTTTTTCGAACAAACACCTCATTTGGGATTAAAACCTGGACCTTTATGTTCTTACATTAAAACTGGTGGTGGAGGTGGATTGGAGTGAAATCTCTAAATAAAACACGAATGATACTTTTCCCCACGAAATGTCAACCTTATCATTGGGGGATGGTTTTTTGGGTTTATTATTAAGTTCTACTAAACACTTATAGGAAAAATTGATGCAGCAAATAATTTTACACTGATATGATATTAGAACTAACGTAGTTCAATTTATTATATTATCGATACTTTTTTAATTTAATTCTAATTTCGTACAACGCGTCTTAATATCCGGCTGAACTTTTTTCTTCTTCTTAACATATGGTATTACTGACCGGGAGGGACATAACATCCAGTTCGGTCCCCTGTAAGTCGACTATTCGTCGCTCTGGTAGCACAGAACGTTACCCAGGGTGCACCACAGGGAGTTGTCTACACGTCGTACCAGCAATCAGATGATGTGATGATAGTGAATATTGAGGTATGGAGCCAGCTGGTGTCTTAAACCTAACTTAAGACTAACTTACCAACAGGGTGACCTGGCGGTCTAGGGGTAAGGTGTCAGACTTCTGTGCTGGCGGCCGGGGTTCAATCCTCGGTCCCGGCACAGATTTAGCTGATTACCAAACACTTCCTTCACCTCTGACAAGACATCTTGTGAATGTGGGGAATGCCAGGCCTCCACCGTGGTTCGGATCCCACGTTAAACTGTAGGTCCTTCATTTCATCTCACAATCACCCTACCATTACACATTAGCGTAAGTGCGTAAGTGCGTACAACCCGAACGGGTAGTAATACGTGGTGATAATAATAGTAATAATAATGATTTCTCGTACACTCACAGACATACAGGCACACACACAACATACATAAAACACCCAATAAACGCACCACACAGAAAATGTGTCCACTTTTACAGCAAAATAAATTTCCTACTACGGGAAGTTTGGTGTTTGAATCCCGGGGTGTTGTACCAAAGAAGCTTTTCCTCCTGAATTTTGATCCACGCTATCTTCACCAAAATGAGGGAAAATTTACTATACATTCCATCGAACTCACTCCTACCCCATTAGTGTAACAATATCCATCCCCTTGGTGTAACGGTTAGTGCACCCAGCTACAATCTCAGGGATCCCGGGTGTGATTCCCAGCTGGTACCTTGTGTTTTTTTTTCTTGTAAGAGGATTCACCCCAACGATCATAAGGTGTTGGTAAGTTATTATTATTATTATTATTATCACCGCGTCTTACTACCCGTTCGGGTTATACCCACTTACGCTAATATGTAATGGTAGGGTGATTGTGAGATATAATGGAGGACCTACAGTTTAACGTGGGATCCGAACCACGGTGTGAGGCCTGGCATTCCCCACATTCACAAGATGTCTTGTTAGAGGTGAAGGAAGGGTTTGGTAATCAGATAAATCTGTGCCGAGACCAAGGATTGAACCCCGGACCCCCAGCATAGAAGTCCGACACCTTACCACCAGGTCACCCAAGTGTACGAGAAATCGATAGATTAAATCAATAAAGTAGGAGTGAGTGAGAATAATAGAGAGAGTGTAACGATAGTTAGACATAGACAAGCGGAGGAAGAAGAGTAAAGAATCTAGTGAACAAGTTTACCCAGTGGGGTATAATCCTAGTCAATGGCGCTACCGGACAGATTGGATCGTGTGCAAACTACCAAAATCCAACGATTTGTGAGGTCACTATTGGGACTACATCGGAGAGGTCCACAGTTTGACTGTGTGTTCAATGTCTTAGGGAGAGTTCTTCAAGTATTACGTAAGCACATTTTTTTGCTATTTTTAACCACTACTACCCCCTTGTAAGTAAAAAAATAAGCAAATGCCTGAACACCCCTCCCACTTACTTACGTGAGATTTGTGGACTTTTTTTTTCATTTGTTCACAGGAATAACCATTATCTTTTTCATGCAATTTTGCCTATTTCTTGGACAGATAGTAAGATGTGATGATAAAAAAAATCATGAAATTTATATATTTGCTTGTAATAACTAACGTAGAGGTGTAAATTAATATTGTGAGATAAGTGACAATTAACACGGGTATACAACGATTTTAAATTTATTGAACAGGTAAAATTAAAACAAGTTGTAACATTATAAAAGTTTAAAATTTTAATTGACTTTTAATTGACTTTAGGAAAAAGTATTATTAGTGAATGCATGAATATTATATTAATAAATCAAATATCCTAAGGCCTAAACTTCATTTAATTCGATAACCAAGGTCCTTGAATCCACGTCTAAACACTTTCATTTATTATGTTTCTATGGTGGAGAGGGGGGGGGGGAGCTAGGTCACTCAAGCCTTGTTTACTTATATAGGCTTCTCCGTTTCTTCCTCGTTTAGGCACTCAGCATCTTCATTACTGTCCAAGCAGCTTGCGATGCGCCCTCCCTAAATTTTGTTCGTCTTTCTCTGTCTTACGTAAGCATTGTTCTTACCCCCCTCCTCCCTTGAAAGCAAAAATAAGCAAAGCACAAACCCCCTCCCCCTAAGGTGCTTACGAAATACATGAACACCCCCTTAGCTGATTCGATAATGTATCTGTCTATTGGGCAAAGGGTCCCGGTTTAGATACCCTGGGGATGAAAAATTAATCCCAGATGAAAGGCGTATTTCTCCATTCACAGTGAAGAATTACCGGCCGGGGGATGGGTGTTGTGTCTGTTCGAGATTTAAGTTAGTTTATAACTCGCGTGCTAATATAATCAGTCATCCGCCTCTTTGGCTTAGTTAGCTAACGCGCTAGTATCGTTTTGAGCTAGACTGCCAAGGATGGGGAGATTGAGGTTTGAATCTTGGTCGGGTGAACTGGGGGTGGATTTTACTAAATGGTTTTCCACTCTCCCTACACGTAAATTTGGAATCACTTCCTCTAAATTCAGCCTCCACAATTCCTAACCCATCAGTGCAATTAGTACTTAAGCGTTTAACCCGAACGGATAGTAAGACACGGTGCTAAATAAAAAGTAGGTCCAGACCCCTCTTACATTACTTTGCCATCACAGACAAATTTTAAACAAAATCGTAATCGTTATCAATCTTAATATGATTATTATTAGCACCACGTCTTACAACCCGTTCGGGTTATACGCACTTACGCTAATGTGTAATGGTAGGGTGATTGTGAGATGAAATGGAGGATCTACAGTTTAACGTGGAATCCGAACCACGGTGGAGGCCTGGCATTCCCCACATTCACAAGATGTCTTGTCAGAGGTGAAGGAAGGGTTTGGTTATCAGATAAATCTGTGCCGGGACCGAGGATAGAACCCCGGCCGCCAGCACAGAAGTCTTGACACCTTACCACTAGACCGATCAATCTTAATAATGATTCATAAAAACATATACAATATTTCAGAATTTATAATAGGTAGTACTAAAAGGGTGATTTTACCACACCATAAAATACATTAATTTATAATAAGGAAGAAAAAAAAACCTTTTACAATTTTAAATATACTATTTTAAATATTTAGTAAAATAACACACTGTAATAAATTAATAAAAAGGATTTTTGATAATAATTTTCGAAGTTTGAGCACTTTTCAAAGACTTTACTCAAACGGTCACAGAAAAATATGAAATAATAGCTTTTTGTATTAATAAGATTCAAATAAAATAATGTACAATTTAAAAAGAAGTTTTCATTAGATATTTCACCATAATAAGTTATTGTCTCCTTAATTAATTAACACCAACATTATATTTATAATATAAAAATGTAAAATCCAAAATAAGTACATAACAATTACATTCTTTATTAATCCCTTGTGTGAGAAAGATGTGGACGTTAAGGTTAGAACGCGAGTGATAACTCTCGTTATTAAAATATCTACTACCCACGGTGATATTAGCTCTGTACATAATACTGGCCCTGTGGGCCTCGAGGAAACAAACATAACACTAGGTAAACTTTCCAAGTTACATCTTGGTAACTTTGGAGTTGTTGGATATAACTTGTGGGACATAAGTCAGGAGAACTTCGTTGGAAATATATATCTCAACAATTTTTACAAACGAAACACTAGAAGATATACACAAAAATACACAAAAAAATTAACTTTTTATATACTATAATAAAACAGGGGTGTCTAACGTCCGGGAAACTGAAATTAACCGGGAATTTGAAGTTGTCGGGGAAAACGGATATATGTTGCGGATTTGGTAAATTACAACAAAAAACCTGAAAAAATGTAGGTTTTTTTTTCAAAATATGAAATATAATAATCACTAAATAAGTAAATTACAATGTGATTAAAACTGTATTTTTTTGAGGTTGTGTAAACTATTTTACAATTTTATTTTATTGCTAGTAAACTATGTTAATTCGAATAAAAAACATCTTTATTTGAATTTTAAACTTTTTCATTATTCATTAAAAAAATATTAACAAAAATGTGTGGTTTGAGTTGCGGGTAGGAGGTTTTGACTAACGTTTGAGTTAGGAATTTTAGGAAATGATCTGGGGAAATTGGGGGGAAAAGTTGGGAATTTCATTCGTCAAGTTGAGTAAACACCATGTAAAGCAAACATTTCGTTTTTTAGTTTATTTATTAAAGTACTGACCAAGAGTCTAAAAGGCCCTATGGCAGACCAATAACAGAAATATGGATCAGCGATTCAAAAATAATCAAAATACAAAATTGCTATGAGATTAAAATAATATCCAAACAAACAAAGTTCAATTTATTTGAATTAAACGTGATCATTAAATATTCATATATACATTTCAAGGCTCAATTTAAATGAAAAGAGTATTTCGAGTTTGGGTATTTCTTTTGATTCAAATCAACTTCTGGAATTTTTTTAGTTAGAGCAATGCTCAAAACGGCATTATTTCTCAAAATAATAAAAAATAGTGTTTAGAAGATAATGTACAGTAAATTTAAAATTAAAATCCTATTCTCAGGAATGTAAACACACTTAATTCGATATATTTGGTAAAAACTCAACGTCTAAACAAACTACTAGTTCAATCATTTGGAATCACAAACTCCCTACCCCGAATCCCCATGGATGTATTTTTTGATTGCTCTGATTCTGACGATCCTACACGTCCATCTTAGACTATGCCTTAAAGTAATAAGTATCATTATAATGATCCAGGGCACTGGATAGTTCTGGATAGGTGGAGGCATTGATGTACTATATGCCATTTTCCTACAAATAATTTAATATTTAGCACCGCGTCTTACTACCCGTTCGGGTTATACGCTAATTACTCTAATGGATTAGGAATTGGGAAGGTTGAATTAGAGGGAGTGAACCCGCATTTGCGTGGAGTGAGAGTGGAAAACCATTTTAGGTAAAACCTCCCCCAGTTCACCCGACCGAGATTCGAACCTCGTTAGCCAACTAAGCCACCGAGGCGGGTTCCTACAAATAATTTAAGTACATTTTTCAACGGAACTGAATCTAAGCCAAGTAATCATGGGAATGTCACTACATTATTAATACTTATGTTCTGTGAATGTGGTATAAATTCCCTAATAGTTCAGTTAATCAATCAAAGGGTGAGATAAGTTGAAAGTTCTTATTTCGAATCTCTAGACAGGTATTTATCTTAAAATATATACTTTATCTCAATATTGTGAATAAAATATACTAGCTTCAGGATAGTGATGAATAAAACTGTTGATAAAATTACAGCGTATTCAAACGTTCACCGAAAAACAAAACAGAGAACAGTAACGTCATCACGTAATGAGCCCTGAACCAATCAGACGTTTCTGTCACCATCCGCGTTTCCCGCTCTCGGCACGACATGGAATCATTTCCCGCTCTAGGCACGACATGGAAGCGTTTCCTGCTCTCGGGACGACATGGAAGCGTTTCCCGCTCTCGGCATGATGTGGAATCATTTCCCGCTCTCGGCACGACATGGAATCATTTCCCGCTCTAGGCACGACATGGAAGCGTTTCCTGCTCTCGGGACGACATGGAATCGTTTCCCGCTCTCGGCACGACATGGAATCATTTCCCGCTCTAGGCACGACATGGAAGCGTTTCCCGCTCTAGGCACGACATGGAATCATTTCCCGCTCTCGGCACCACATGAAAGCGTTTCCTGCTCTCGGGACGACATGGAACTGTTTCCCGCTCTCGGCACGACATGGAAGCGTTTCCCGCTCTCGGCACGACATGGAAGCGTTTCCTGCTCTCGGCACGACATGGAATCGTTTCGGTTTTCTAGGTTTCGCTTGGGAGGCCCAGTTAAAGTTCAAAACAAACTGACTGCGCATGTTCTTACAAAGTGATATACAAGTAGTCCGCAGCGTATACTGTTGTTAAATATAAATCGTACTTGTCGTTCTTGCTCGGTTCTGATTGATCTCACGACAAAGCACCATAATATGAAAACGTGAATCGTGACATTAATCTTATATTTGTTTGTCCACTCTTGTAGTCCAGTTGTGTAAAGGTTATCCAGTACTAATGTACTGCTCAGCAGACGCCCGAATGTACTAATCGTACATCCTTTCCGTGCAGACTCTTGCCATGTTCCGATGAGATGAGATGAGTTGATAGTGAGAATTATGTTAAAAATATGAGGGTGATAGTGAGTATGAGAGAGTGGTACCAATGGAAATACTTAAACCTAACTTAATCCTAATTAACCAAACCCTGATGACCGTTGAGATCATTCCCCTTTCGGTGAAAAATACCCAAGGTACCAGCCGGGAGTCGAGCCCAGAACTCCTAGACTTGTAGTCAGCTGTACTGACCACTACACCATTTTGCAGGTTACTTGATAACCAAGCGGCGGTTTATAACTTGTGAAGCGAGGCGTCATGAGGCAGCCTACATTTCTGAGAGCCTCTGAATTTCTGCACCATTTAAGCAGCTTCTGCTCTGTATTTTCGATAGTCGTGTGAATCAAGCTTAAGATGCTTTTTTTTTAATACCCTGAGTACTGTTATGATGTGTTTATGAAGTCGAGTAAACAAACAGCACGATGCAGTGGCATCTACTAACACTAACCAAATACCACCTTACTCAGCAACGTCGCTTCAATTAACTAATGAGATCCGCAGCCCCTAGAAAAAACCCTACTTTGCTAGGTCACCAGGGTTGTATGACGGAGAAGTTGGTCGCCATCATTACGGTTACGCCGGGATGACGTCATGTTTCAGAGCCGCCACGCCCGTATTTTTTCCTCTCCGAAACTGTCGTAGAAATGTCGAGATTAAAGGTAAAACTTCCTAGCTTAGGACGTGCTCCGACGATACACACTTTGATTAACGTACTACGACAAGTACAAAGTGTGTACACAATTAACTCGTTTCTCTTAGACCGTTTTGTTGCTTTAGGTAATGGAAGGGGAATTGTCCCGGACACAGTATGGACATGAATAACTCGGTGATCAGAACTTTATGGTGAATGGAGGGGTGTTCAAGACCCGTCACCTGAATACAGGTTGCGATTTCCCGATATCGGTATGTAAAGCACACAGGCTAGACTTGAAGCAAACAATTGTTCCAACACAATTTGATTGCTACGCCAGAATGTACATTGATACACAAACTCCATTGTTAGGTCCCGCAACCAAGCTACACCGAAATAGCGGCCACCGCCGTTAGCGATGATAGTTCCAACACTTCCATACAGAGGGTGTCATGTGGTCAGCACAACGAAAGTTCCGACCGCTAATCTCCGTTTTCTAGACCGAAGCGGTTACTTATTTATTCAAGTAAGTAGCTTCTCATTTGTCCTCACGAGGTTGAGTCAACCTCGTTACATATCCAATGCTTCACATATAAATTCTAGAAGCCCCTAGGATCGAGACCAAGACCTCTGGATCTGTAGCCAAGAACTCTTGACCCCTTGACGACAGATATACATATTGGGAGAAACCCTCGCCCTTGATTAAAGGAGTGGTTACAATTTTTAAGGTACCCAGGTTCAATTCTAAATGAGAGTGTTGAATATATCAATTATCTTTTTGTACGTACAGTCAAATCTTAATATGGCAGCTAGATAAGTTTCTAGATCTATTTTCACGTGTGCGTACTTCGGGTCATGTAATAGGCAACTATTAATTTTGATATATTATTATTTATTATTATTATTATTATTATTATTATTATTATTAGCACCGCGTATTACTACCCGTTCGGGTTATACGCACTTACGCTAATGTGTAATGGTAGGGTGATTGTGAGATGAAATGGAGGACCTACAGTTTAACGTGGAATCCGAACCACGGTGGAGGCCTGGCATTCCCCACATTCACAAGATGTCTTGTCAGAGGTGAAGGAAGGGTTTGGTAATCAGATAAATCTGTGCCGGGACCGAGGATTGAACCCCGGCCGCCAGCACAGAAGTCTGACACCTTACCCTTAGACCACCAGGTCACCGTGATATATATTATTAATACCTATAAAATAACAATAACCAATAATAAAATGTTATACTTCCAAGCAGCATTAACTGATGGCAAAGAGACGCCCAGAGTGACCTTGAAACTGCTGCAGATACTGCCATGGAGTCAACATATTTACCACTTTCACATAAAGAGGTATCAATAATAATGTTTTAGCCCAGGGCATCCCAGAGGGAACGAGGTAAATGGAATTTTGGGAATCCCCTTTCATACAACAAACTAAAAACCATTATGTATTTTATTTATTTGCATTAGCATAATATTTCAAATATGTTCGAGAGAAAATAAATAATAGAGTCCTTCCATTACTCCATTTACTCTACTTTGGGCTAAAAAAAAATCGGAAAATCAGTGCAAAGATGGTAGTTTGTAGGCCTACGTATAAAAGTGAAAGCACTCACCCTCCCCCTTACCCAATAGTTAACTTTAAGGCTGAAATTTGGAAAATTTGTACATCGGGGGTGAGTGGCGCAGGAACGAGGAGGTACGGGGGTAGCCTTACCACCACCACCCTCCTCCCCTCCCAAATAATATAGTAAGACTTTTAGATAATGTAAACATCTTATTGAGTGAGGCAAGATACAATGTTCACACTAAGTTAACATAAAACTAAAATGTGTTTGGAGCCCACACTGAAGAGATTTCGAAAACTATGATAGTTATACCAGCTACATCAACTACTGCTGAAATAAGTTTTTTTCAATTCTTGAATGCATTAAAAACTATCAGCTACTAACAGCAGAAGCTTAACATTCCAGGGCCGTCAAGAAAGCAAGAGCTTACTATCTAAGGGCCATTAAGAGAGGAAGAGCTTACCGTACCAGGCAGGACCTTCAAGAGATCAAGAGCTGACCGTCTAGGGGCCATTAAGAGAGCAAGAGCCTACCATCCCAGGACCTTCAAAAGATCAAGAGCTGACCGTCTAAGAGCCATTAAGAGAGCAAGAGCCTACCGTCAAGATCAAGAAAGTGAATATCCAGATTTTCCAAATCCAGTTAATTTATCATAAGATTGAAGATAAACAGTAAGTGAAGAATAGATGAATTAATAAAAATTGCATTCATTTTACAAGTTTTAGGTTTTTATTTACTTTTTCCTTTGGATTAATCCCTATATCACCCATATTAAAATCAATTCACTTGCGTTTTCGTGTTACGCGATTACTTATCAGAACCAATCACTCGCGTAGTGTGATAGACAGTTGTATTACATGTTCCTGGTCTTTTTTATATCAAAAATGTCATCCCCTATAAAAGAACATTATTATTTCTACCCCCTTCCCAAATAAAAACGTTCCTGCACCACTGTCGGGAGTACATATAAGAACTACGCAAAATTAATTTTGATCAGTAACCACCGAGGGGGTGGACCAGGTGTTGGAATATTTTTAGAGCTAGAATCGATCTCACAAACCACTGGAGCTGGGATTATGAAATTTGGCAGAAATGTCCTTTTTTTAGAACACTTTTCAGACCATTTTTGTGATTTTTGAATTACATTCCCTTAAAGGGTGAAGCGGGAATGGGGTGCTTTATTTGTATCTTCCAAACCACCCTGGGAATATGATATTTAGCAGGAAAGTTCTTTCTATTATTATTATTATTATTAGCACCGCCTCTTACTACCCGTTCGGGTTGTACGCACTTATGCTAATGTGTAATGGTAGGGTGATTGTTAGATGAAATGAAGGACCTACAGTTTAACTGTGGAATCCGAACCACGGTGGAGGCCTGGCATTCCCCACATTCACAAGATGTCTTGTCAGAGGTGAAGGAAGGGTTTGGTAAAAAGTTCCTTCTAGTTATTAGCCCTTTTGTTTCAATTCAACCTCCAAGGGTGTGAAGCGGGAAGGGGGTGTTTTTCCACATTTTACTTATCAGCTAAGTTGGAAAGATGAAACTCAGGAATGTTCTTTTAAGATAGTTATTCAGAGCTTTTGGTTATGTTTCAAAATTCATCCCGTAAGGGTGTAGGGTGCTGTAAAGTTGGAGTTTGGCGCGGAGTGCACTGGTTGTAGCTTAATATTTCCTGCATAGCGTTGGAAGAATTCCGCTTTATGAATGAGTCACTGACGTAACATTAACCTCGAATATTCCCCTACACTCCCTTTCATAACATTTCCTTTCATCAGCCGCACGAGTTGTTTACCTCTAAAGTGACAGTTGAATTGCGGCCCCACATTTTTAGAGCTATGTAGGAATCGCGGCCTGGGCTGTTGAACTAGTCTAACCTAACCTAACCTAACCTAACCTAACCTAACCTAACCTAACCTAATCTAACAAACCTTCAAATTTTTGCCAAAACCATGAGATGAAAATAATTGAGGAAGTTTGGATATTACGAGGGATATCGACATGAGACGATGATATTTTCTGTCTTCAATTTAAGACGATAGAAAGCACACTGCTAATTAGGTGGAAGCAACTCATACCTCTCTCTCTCTCACGTGAGTGGGCCGCAATTCGTAAGTGTATTTCAAAAAGTTGGGCCACAAATCGTACAGAATTTCAAGATTAGTCCACAACTCACCTTCACAGTTTTCATCTCTGCCTTCATACAAAAAAAAACTGTCAAGTTTCTTATTAAATTAGCTTACCTTTTCCAAATGAACAATTTTCAGAGTTGGAATCTGATGCAGTTTTGGCTGAGCAATCAAAAGTGTACCTATTTTGAATAAACTTAATCAAATAGTGTGTGTGTGTGTTTTATGTTTGATTGAGCAACCTAATTTCTCAATTTTTACATAATGTAAGAATTTCACTTCTTATTCGTCACACATGTGGCTGGCTACATTGAAAAACCAATTGAGATGGAAAGATGAATGAAGGAAAGAAAGTTATTTTAGGTAACGGGTCAGACATTCTTTGGGTTTTTTTAAAAATTAAAACCATAAAAGGGTTAAACGGGTAGGGGATTTTTTCCCCCGTTGTTTTATAATGACAAAAGCCCTAAGCAAAGCGCTGGAAAAATTTGCCCGTCTTTTATGCGCATGTTCTGTGATTGTGACCCTCAGGCAAAATTTCCTATTTTTCTCTCCCTATTTCTCCTTTGCTACCCGCCTCGGTGGCGTAGTTGGCTAACGCGCTAGTCGTGTTGAGCCTAACTGCTGAGGACGGGGAGATCGAGGTTTGAATCTCGGTCGGGTGAACTGGGGGTGGTTTTTCATACATGGTTTTCCACGCTCCTTCTACGAAAATGCGTGTTCACTTCCTCTAATTCAACCTTCCCAATTCATAATCCATTAGAGTAATTAATATTTAAAGCGTATAGCACGAACGGGTTGTAAGACGCGGTGCTAAATATAAATATAAATATTTCTCCTTTAGATGACCCTTGTCACGCATATTAACTTAGAAACACAAGCCATGTCACATCCGGTTGGCTAGTACCATGCCCGTTTGAACGGGTGGCTCCTGAATTATCTGCTCCGGTGGTAGATTAACATAAGATGTCCTCTAGCAAAATACTGGATTGCCAGTGACGGTTACATTGGGGTTCGAATTTTTGTCGGGTGTACTGAGGGTGATTTTGTCTGAATGGTTCCACCCCCACCCCTCATAACTTCACGCAAATACGAGTACACTTTATCTAAATCCAAACTTCCTCATCCCTAACACAATAGTGTATTTTTTTTATGCATATGCGTACAATCTAAACGGTCGGTAAAATGCGGTGTTAAAAAATATTGAATTAAATTCACAGTTATTATTATCATCATTATTATTATTTAGCACCGCGTCTTACTACCCGTTTGGGTTATACGCTTTAAGTACTAATTACGCTAATGGATTAGGAATTAGGAAGGTTTAATTAGAGGAAGTGAACCCGCATTCGCGTGGAGGGAGAGTGGAAAACCATCTAGGAAAAATCACCCCAGTTCACCCGACCGAGATTCGAACCTTGATCTCCCCGTCCTCAGCAGTAGAGCTCAACACGACAAGCCCGTTAGCCAACTGCGCCACCGAGGCGGGTAATAAATTCACAGTTAAAACGAGTAATATTCATTTTCTTCTTTTAGAGTTAAATAGTCTTTGAATTAGCACACATGGACTCGCCTCATTGGACACCCCATTAACACCTTGATGGTTTGAGTTGCCGAGAGGTCAAGGCTTAGTTGTCACGTGGTTCAAAACCAGGTGGATTCTGTCTTAGTTACCGTACAAGGGTATAATAACACTTAACCTGTGTTAACATTCTAGCCAAGCAACATTAAATAGGTTATGTTTGGATTGTATTCTGCAACAGTTAAAGTCTGAACCCGGACGGAGAAAATATTATCAAATAATATTGACACTATTCAAAATACGTAGATAATGTTGAAAGAGAGGTGATTAAATAATGTTTTTCGAAGTTTATCCAGATAATATTGACGTTATCCAGCCGTATTGGGATAGTGGCAGTTTCTATGGTTGAAGATAGGTTAGTTATGTTGGGCTAGGTTAACTTAGATTATGTTAGCTGAGTTTAGGCTATGTTAGATTAGTTTAAGTTAGGCTTGGTTAGGTTATGTTAGGTTAGGTTAGTGGAAAATAAAGCATTAAATGAGGCATTTTCAATGTTAATGAACTGCTACGATCCAATTTATTGTCCAATTCCTAAATATTGTTTCAAAGTAAAATCCGTATTGAAACGTGCTTGGTTTTTCACATATTATTCAACTTTATCTAAGTCTTGCCGACTAGTGTCGATATTATCTGGATAAGGTTATAAATGAGATAAATTAATTTCTCTTTCTGACTATCCGCTGCAATTGGATAGTGAATGCGTACATCTATAGTCTCGACATTATCCATATTTCTCACATTACCCGTATTATATCCATGCTCAACACAAATTCACGTATTTTAGGGAATTTCGTAATATTCCATCGCCATTAAATTTATGATATGGATATAATCCAAGCCGAAATTTATATTTAATTGTATATATTACATTAAATTTTCTAATACAAATACATATATATTAAGATGATGTTATATAAGACCAGTTTCTGTAAATATTTTCTAGTTGAAACATTTTGGAATTTCACTAGATAATCTAGTTTTAATAAATTACCATTTACAAAGATTATCTTCTCTATAATAATAAAAGAAAGTGTTTGTCTGTGTTTGTTTGTGTGCGATGCCCAGCCAAATCTACGTCACGCAGAGATCTGAAAAACAGGTGGACGGAAGGGGGTCCAAATGCACCTAGAAGCAGGATTTTTTTAAATTTATTAGCTTTTTAACTAAGCTATTATTTTAGCAAATTTTTGAAGAAAATATTTTGTATCTGGTTTATAATTACGTTTCAGTGATACGGGTACCATGGGGGAGGGGGGAGGGTTATATAATTCTTATACTACAGTGGATCACGGGCAGCGTCATGCAGGATTTCTAGTATTGAATACATCAAAGTAATTTTTAAAACAACTAAAAAAAATTTTGGAACTATCTACGTGCTATAAAGTTGTAAGCATAATATAATCATAACAGGCATGCCAACATGAAAACCAACCGATCCTATGGTAGCCTGGGGAAGGGACAAATTCCCCAAAGTGTGTTATGGGAGAGGTTTGATAAATTCAGGACCTCCCGAACCTTGTATAATCAGCAAGTTTACCCCGAAGGTGTCATAAAGTGTGGCTTGGCATACCTCTACAAGTTCGTGGTAGTATTATTCCAGAGGCATCGTGCTGTATAACTAAGGGGTGGTTAAATAACCTTAGCTATATATCATCTGCTTTGGTGGCCGCATGGTCTTAGGCGTCACTCTCGCACTAGACTAGACTGCCGATGACGGGGTGATCGGGGTTGAAATAACAGTCGGGCGTATTGATCATGATTTTTTTCCTAACGGTTTTCTACTCTCCCTCCACGCAAACGAGGGTACATTTCCTTTAAGTTATACCTTGCTCATATACAACTCATTAGAGTAATTTGTACATATGCGTAGAAAATGAACAAATGGTAAGATGTGGTGCTAAAAAAAAAATTTGTATCATGACTTCGTAATAGAGCTTTATACAACGTAAAGATATTATTAGTGTTAATATAAAGTTTTAAATATCCAATCATGGTTTGGGTTGTATACGAATAGAAATATCTAAAGGTAGGAAAAGGTGGCGTAATTTAGTAAGTGTAGCAATTAACTTTCGCGTTCCTGATGCCTTAGAGTAAATGTTCCTAATGCCATAGCGTAAGTGTTCCTATTGCCTTAGAGTAAGTGTTCCTAATGCCATAGAGTAAGTGTTCATAATGCCATTAAGTAAGTGTTCCTATTGCCTTAGAGTAAATGCTCCTAATGCCATAGCGTAAGTGTTCCTAATGCCATAAAGTAAGTGTTCCTATTGCCATAGAGTAAGTGTTCCTAATGCCATAAAGTAAGTGTTCCTATTGCCATAAAGTAAGTGTTCCTAATGCCATAGAGTAAGTGTTCATAATTCCACACGAGTAAGTGTTCTTAATTCCATAGAGTAAGTGTCCCTAATACCATAGAATAAGTGTTCCTAATGCCATAGAGTAAGTGTCCCTAATGCCATAGAGTAAGTGTTCCTAATTCCATAGAGTAAGTGTTCCTATTGCCATAGAGTAAGCGTTCCTAATGCCATAGAGTAAGTGTTCCTAATGCCATAGAGTAAGTGTTCCTAATGCCATAGAGTAAGTGTTCCTAATGCCATAGAGTAAGTGTTCCTAATGCCATAGAGTAAGTGTTCCTAATGCCATAGAGTAAGTGTTCCTAATGCCATAGAGTAAGTGTTCCTAATGTCATAGAGTAAGTGTTCCTAATGCCATAGAGTAAGTGTTCCTATTGCCATAGAGTAAGTGTTCCTAATGCCATAGAGTAAGTGTTCCTATTGCCATAGAGTAAGTGTTCCTAATGCCATAGAGTAAGTGCTTCTAATGCCATAGAGTAAGTGCTCCTAATGCCATAGAGTAAATGTTCCTAATGCCATAGATTAAGTGTCCCTAATGCCTTAGATTAAGTGTTCTTAAAGCCATAGAGTAAGTAAGCATTACTATTTAAATTATGTTATAAATATTTTTTTAACTTTCTTATGTCAAGTGAAAGAAGGCCATTGTGATCGTGAAAAAATTTATCTCGAGATTAATACAAATTTTTACGTTTTATGTGGACATAAACCCATAAAAAGTGGATTTTTACAATTGTGTTTGTTTGTCCCTGGCCACGGATCTAAAACGTGTTGATGGATTTTGTTGAAATATGATATTTAGATATTATAGAACTATAAGACATAAAAAGATTAACCTAGTTCTTCAATTAAGGATAGTTTACAGATGAGTAATTTTTTTGAATTCCAAATTTTTTTTAAACGGCTATAACGATTTTGTTTAAAATGCATATCTAAGATTTGTTTAACATGACAAATAACACTGTATATTTGGTTTTTGTGCAAAAGTTATTTAAAGAGTAGTTTACTGATGACTGATTTTTAAAAACACACGTGAAATATTTTAAAAATGAGTCTGACAATTTAGTTCTAAATGGGTATCTAGGGAGTATTTGACATGACAAATAGCACCACATAATTGTTTTTTTGTGCAAAAACTCGTTGAAGAGTAGTTTTGGTAGAAAAAACTTGAAATATTAAAAAAAAAGACTTACAATTTAGTTCTAAATGGGTATCAGGGGAGAGTTTGACATAACGAATAGTACTGTTTAGTTGTTTTTAGGAAAAAATACTCATTTAAGGTAGTTTACTGATGACTGATTTTTCAGAAGCTTGAAATATTTTAGAAATGGCTCAAATGATTGGATACAAATGGTTATTATTATTATTATTATTATAATTATTATTATTAGCACCGCGTCTTACTACCCATTCGGGTTATACGCACTTACGCTAATGTATAATGGTAGGGTGATTGTGAGATGAAATGGAGGACCTACAGTTTAACGTGGAATCCGAACCACGGTGGAGGCCTGGCGTTCCCCACATTCACAAGATGTCTTGTCAGAAGTGAAGGAAGAGTTTGGTAATCAGATAAATCTGTGCCGGGACCAAGGATTGAACCCCGGACGCCAGCACAGAAGTCTAACACCTTACCTCTAGACTGCCAGGTCACCCAAATGGTTATCATGGAAGTGTTTGGCACGTCTAATAACAGTGTGGATCAGAGGTGAAGTAACGATACATACACCCAGATAGGTGAGTACTTGCTATCTTCAGATATATCTTTGTTCAGTTCAGTCATCAATCGTGTAGCGAAATTTGCTTTAAATATATTGTTTTTGCGATGTCATCTCCATCGAGAGTGGACAATAGCCATGGAAAAAAAATAGGGGGCACTCAACCACTCTCCCCAGAATATTCCCCATACCATGCCTCACCGTTATACATACCCTATAAAGTATGCTATTACTAGAAACAGGATTAATACCCAAACTATTCAAGTATATATGAATGTGTATGGGATGTAATATAACCCTCGTCCGATATGAAGGTAAATATAAATAAAGAATAAAGATGCCCCGTTGGCATGAATAGTTCAAATAAGTCACCCAAAATGTACATCTCGACAGATGTTTACAATACTATTATATATATATTTAGCACCTCGTCTTACTACCCGTTCGGGTTATACGCTTTAAGTACTAATTACGCTAATGGATTAGGAATTGGAAAGGTTGAATTAGAGGAAGTGAACCCACATTTGCGTGGAGGGAGAGTGGAAAACCATTTAGGGAAAAACCACCCCCAGTTCACCCGACCGAGATTAGAACCTCGATCTCCCCGTCCTCAGCAGTCGAGCCTCAACTCGACAAGCGCGTTAGCCAACTACGCCACCGAGGTGGGTTACAATACTATTAAATGCTGGTGACCTGGTGGTCTAGGGGGTAAGGTGTTGGACTTCTGTGCTGGTGGCCGAGGCTCAATCCTCGGTCCCGGCAAAGATTTATCTGATTACCAAACCCTTCCTTCACCTCTGACAAGACGTGTATTAATCACAACTTGTGAATGTGGGGAATGCCAGGCCTCCACCGTGGTTCATATCCCGCGTTAAACTGTAGGTCCTTCATTTCATCTCACAATCACCCTACCATTACACATTAGCGTAAGTGCGTATAACCCGAACGGGTAGTAAGACGGGGTACTAATAATAATATTAAATGCTGATTCAATGTGAGTTGTATAGTGTATAGCAATAATCCAGTAATGATTTGAATGATTAAACATATACCTAAAATTAATCCGAATAATATATCCTAATAAATAAATTTCTCCCCTCTAAATGCAATTCACTCCCCTCATATTCTATAATATGAATAGCTTCTAGAGGCATCTAGCCATGGTCAATGTTTCCTGTAGTGCTAGTAGCGTGTTTAGTGTGCTCTGGCTGCAGAAGCGAGCTATGTCCCGGGCAACACTGCCGGTCTGGGGGGGTGGGGGGGGTTGAGAGAGAGAGAAGGAAGAGGAGGACCGGCCAGGCAGCGCCGGGACGCCAACAGCCCTAGCGTCCACAGTGTGTACGTGGCCAGGCGTCGCTCAGCTGTGCTCGCCGCGTCTTGAGAAAGCGCCGCGTTGCTACACGTTTATAGCCGCCTTCCACACGCCGGGGGAGCAATTACGTCATGGATTTGGTGTAGTTATGACGCGTTCAGGCCAAATTTTAGGAAACGAGGATTGTCGTGACACGTCATTGATTAGTTTGTAGAAATTTTCTTTTAATATGTCTTTTGCGAACTTGAAAATAGATAGGGTTGATTAATTAAATTATAGTGAAAATTTGTTTAATTTTATTTCCTGGCGAAAGTTTAGTGTCAAAGAAATGTATAAATATTGTGATGGAATTGGATGATAATAAAATAACTATAGTTGATAATTGTTTCTAAAAAGGTTCAATTGTAAATTTTTCGAAATCAATATAAATTTTAAGTTGATACAGTTCCTAAGTACTCGTAATTTTCACTACAACTAGATTTATGTTTTTTTCATTTTAAATGTACAATATATTTAGTTAGGGTAGTTTAAATCTCTGGGGAAATTCATCGAAAGGTATTTATTGATCTAATAAAATAATTTTAAATATCGTCATTTTCTTAATTTATTTTTTTCTAAATATCTTACCCAGTAAAATAAAGTTTCTGCCCTCCAACCACTTAGCGTGGGCTGAGTTTCTTGAGCCAACATATTTTATTGCAAATTTTTCTTAACTTTATGTTTCAAAATTCCAATTATTTCACTGGATCATTTAAGAAAGAACTTTTTTTTTTAACAAAAGGGTTCAAATAACTTTCACAAAAGAAATAGTAAGTGAAATACTTACAAAAAAATTGTGTTAAATTATATGAATATTTGAACGAATAAAAACTCGATCACGACAAGATGAATTCCTAAGATTCTTTTGGTTTAAAAAATTTTATAATCTCTGAAAACACTCATAATACATTCAAAACTAGGCAAAACATTGTTGAGTCTTCTTAATAATGTGTTTATTAACAAATTAGCCAAAATTTAAAATAAAGAATATTTTTTTTAGAGCTGCATCTTACTACCCGTTTGTTTATACGCTTATGTGATAATTACGCTAATGATTTTAGGGATTAGGAAGGTTATATTTATATAAAGTATACCCAAATTTGCGTGGATGGACAGTAGAAAATAATTTTGTAAACACCACCTACCGAGATTTGAACCTTGATATCCCATCATCGGTTGTATAGTCTAACCTGAGTAGCACCTTAGACCACGCGTCCACTAGCCGGATGAATAATAATTAATGGTGATTTTATAATGAAAAACAAATTATTTGTTTAAAATAACTTGAAATATAATTAAAATATAATCTCAAATATCGAGACGTCATGTCAAGAGGTAACACACTACACAAGAATAGAATAATCATCTCTGTTCACTTTTGCGGATTTCCCGCTCTTATATGGTAAAACTATTGATGCTACAGTCTTGCATCCAGATTATGCGATGTCTTAGGTAAGGATAGTTTCTCACTCACGTGATAAAACTATCTGTTTATTTTAAAACATTATTTTAACGCTAGTTTTACTTTGTTTCTATTTAATGGCAAAGAATTACCCTCGGTTAATGTTTTATTTAGCTGTGTATCTGGGATAGCATGTGGTTTTTTTTCTTTCAGTATCATTTATGCGCATGCGCAAGAATCTCATTCCACCCGGAGAAAGGGGAAGGGGGGGTAGAGGGAAGTTGAACAAGGGTGTAGATGTTCAAATGTTCTCAGTGTCACGTGGTGTTGGGGGCGTGCCGGTTAGCACTCATAGCTCACTCTATTATTGAAGGGGGTGTGGTAGACCATCTTGAAAGATAGTTCGGTGTGATATCAGGGTCAATAGTTCGATCCCCCATTGTTATTATTATGTTTTCTATCAAGAATGGTTGTGTTATTTATTATTTGTCAAGCCCACATACAGTCAAAATTTGATAAATGTGATGGTGGTTTTTCAAAACTTGGGTGCAATTAAAATACATAAATGTTAAATTTATACTCAAAAAATATACTTGACATAGCTTGTAATTAGAATAAATTATATTAAATAGTATTTGTTTGGGTGATAATTGGTAATTTAGGGGTGAAAAAAAAGCTTAAACTTAGGTAAATTTGGGCATTAAGTATATTTGATCCGATTCAGTGGCCGCATAGTTTAACCTACTACTATCTCAGTATACTAGACTCCCGATGTCTGTGAGATCGAGGTTCAAACCTCGGCTGGGTATAGTGAGAGTGGTTTTTCCAAAATGAATTTTCCACACTCCTTCCATGAAAATGTAGGTACACATCCTATAAATATAACATTCTTTGTTCCTTAAACCATTATTGTAATTAGTACACAAGCGTATAACCTGAACGGGTAGTAATACATGGTGATTTTTTATTATTATTATTTAAAAAAATTCACTTATATTAGTGATTATATATTTTCCAAATATGAATATTTGTATACGCATTGATGTTTATGCATTTTAGGTAAGTTCTGCATAAAAATACTTTCGTCCCTGTTGAATAATTATATACATTACAAGTAATTGACTCTATTTTAACATAAAAAAGTTATCTGAATAAATCAATACGGGACATGAATTTTAGATCTCGTAGACTTAGATTATTTTATTTTACCAGCTGCAACAACAATTAATCTTATTTTTAACAGTTGTAAACATAACAGACTCAGTTTACGGAATAAGTCAATATTAATTAAACTATTTCAACTATAAAATGTAATTTAAGTTTGCCAGAAGTGTTGCAATAAGTCAATATTAATGAAACTATTTCAAACTATAAAATGTAATTTAAGTTGCCAGAAGTGTTGCAATAAGTCAATATTAATGAAACTATTTCAAACTATAAAATGTAATTTAAGTTGCCAGAAGTGTTGCAATAAGTCAATATTAATGAAACTATTTCAAACTATAAAATGTAATTTAAGCTGCCAGAAGTGTTGCAATAAGTCAATATTAATGAAACTATTTCAAACTATAAAATGTAATTTAAGTTGACAGAAGTGTTGCTTTAGAGGTAAATAGCACAAGTTATTTTGTGGCTTCACTTACCTTTGTTTGGTTTATTTTGTTGGATTGATTATCTTTTTTACCACTTTCTTATTCAATTTCTTCTTTACTAAGCCCCATTTTACAGATTACACGTTGGTAGGATATGAACATCTCTGAACTTGAAATTATTATGTTATATTGAACGCATAAAAACCTTGAAAGAGTGGCTGGGAGGATATATTGGGGGGCGAGGGTGGAGGTTAGAGGGGGAAAATTAAATATTCAAATTCAACGTTATTTATTCTAAGGTTATTCTTCCGAGAGTTTGTCAAACCTATAAACAATTCTGTTGTGTTTTTTAAAATTTGTTTTCAAAGTATGTTTGACTAAATTTGTAGATGTAAATTAATTTTGAAATATGTTAAGAAAATCTTTTTATTTATTGATATTCAAAAAATATAAGTATATTCTACACAAGTTAGTTTACAAGGATTATTTTATTTAAAGTAATTTAATAAGCCAAACAATATTTTAGCACTGCCTTTTACTGCCTATTCAGGTTATACACATATGTCCTAAATACACTAATGAATCGGAGATGAAGAAGGTTTAATTTAAAGGACAGTACCCGCATTTGCGTTGAGGGAGAGTGGAAAAACATGTAGGAAAAACCACCCCCAGTGCACCTTGAATGAGATTCAAACACCGATCACCTCAACATCGGTAGTTTAGTCAATTGAAAGAGTGACGCCTTAGACCATGCAGCCACTGAAGCAAGTGATTAATATCTGTTTAGGTTAAATATTAAACGACTATCTCAATACTGGATCTCGATACCTTTCAATCAATATATGAACGAATATATTGACCTAGGTTAATAGCACTAGTAAACAAACAAAAAAAGAATTTACAACTTTTAAGGGTAGTAAATAAGTTATTAAAACAAAGTTTAGCATAAATGGAATCAAACAAGTGGTTGTAAGAAAACTAGTAGGATAATTTAGAGGATTCAAATAAAAGTTTTTAATTCATAAAGATTTTGTGATTGTAAAATGTTAAGTCTTTTAAGGTTAAATGACTCCTGGTATTTACTGCGTATGCTTGATAATAAAAACAGTCGTAACATCTTTTGACAATAAAAAAAACTACCTAATGTATGGCATTTTATTGTGACTGTGAGTCATCCTAATAACAAAACATAGAATATACATGTAAGGCATGTCGGTGGATTGTCAATAAGAAAATAAACATTATTTCCAAAGGAACACCCAAACAATACTTTTCCAAAAGGTCTGTTCCATCTCGAATATGTTGCGATCACTTTTTATTTAATGTATAACGTTAACATCAATGTATTAATGTTTTGTTAAAAAAAAAGCTGTTTTGCTTTTTGAAACTTACGATTCATAATTCTTTAACTAATATTATTATTATTAGAAACCTTTCCTAATATTCTCATAGTTTAACGTTTTTATTAGAGTTTTACTAATAAAAGACCTATAACTTGTGTGAAACTTTTCTACGTAACAAAGCAAATATAGTGAAAGGGCCATAATATTTTATTTTTTAAGAACTAATTTCAAAACGTACAGTATTTTTCCTATAAAAAAAACTTAAGTCTAAATAATTCAAACGTAGTCAGTGCAGCCTTTAAATGCAGTGATTCACTTTCACCTTATAGTAGCAGTGACGTGTGTTTTAACGACTTTGTCGTCAATATTATATTTTTTTCATGGAGTGCATGCGTTAACGTCTATAGTTGCGAGAAGTATCTTATAAAGAACAATAAAGTGCCACCTAATCGACGCCCGATGGACGACTACAGTTACCGACCGACGCGCTCGTACGAGCACACTAGTGACCGGGTTTAAGTAGAAGAATGTCTCCCGAGTGAGTCATCTTTAGAATCGACCCTCTTACGAGTTCCCGAGTCTCATCTTAACAAGATGAACACCGTCCAGAGCTCAGGAGGAGGGCAGGGTGTCGGCCACAAGAAAGGTTCAGGGATGGAGGTGAGTGCGTTGTGTTAAGCCTCGTTTATATTGTAACACAACATGTCGGCCAACACGATCCCAACAAGTTGTGTTACAAAATAAACGCATTCCCGACTTGATGTTGGCCAACATGTCGGTGTTAGGAGAGCCGGTCAGAAAGCCAACAAGTTATGTCGGGTTGTGTTGGATCATTGGTTGGAGATAATAAACGATCAACACAACATGTTGGCTGATTTGGGATGTTCTGCGCATGCGCTATCGAGTCGAGCCAGTCTCTAACCTTAGCAACGCACGTGTTTTGTGTAAGGTTTCCCATAAAGCGCAGATTTGTAGCAAATTTTTCTCCCGGAGTCACAACATTTCTCCTTTATACTTTACCGCGTAGATGAGGATATAGAGGTGTAACCAAACACATGTGACATGCGTACAAAGTTATCAAATCTGCAAATGTAGGTAGTTCATTATTCCCATGTACACACCTTCAATTTGACGTTTAGCCAAATAAAAACCTTGGAACCACCCACCATTTCTTACGTTTTTTTGTTTTTGTCCTGTCAACACAATAAATGAAGAAATGGGAAGTCATACGATGTTATCCATGTCTAGGAATGTGTAGACTGATTAAAAACTAGCGGAGGACCCAGGATGGTGGTCCAACAAGTTGGCGACAGTAAACGCAGCTTACTTTTCCTCGTGTGTTGTCTCCCAACATGTTGGGTACAACTTCTTACATAATAAACGAGCTTTTACTCATTACCATAATATTATATTCTTTGTGTATTCTTATATAATATGAAAGTGTTTATTGACACAATATTATAACATGTTGGTGACCTGGTGGTCTAGGGGCAAGGTGTCAAGACTTCTGTGCTGAGGGTCCGGGGTTCAATCCTCGGTACCATCACAGATATATCTGATTGCCAAACCCTTCCTTCACCTCTGACAAGACTTCTTGTGAATGTGGGGAATGCCAGGCCTCCACCGTGGTTCGGATCCCACGTCAAACTGTAGGTCCTCCATTTCATCTCACAATCACCCTACCATTACACATTAGCGTAAGTGCGTATAATCCGAACGGGTAGTAAGACGCGGTGCTAATAATAATAATAATATAGCATGATAGTGTTTATTGCCCCATTATGATAGTTTTACTACAGATATTTTGTACGTGCCTAAGAAAAAGATTGCATAACTCTACCTATATAAAACCACCATTAAACAGAAAGTTTTTTTTAAAACTTTTTATCACATCTAATCCCCGAGAAGTCCCCGCTTGAGTTAGTACCAACTTTACAGAACCCAATAATTAATACCTTCTCTTTGGGTTCTGTCACGTATTCCCGCGGGCTAAAGAGCTCCCTCGAGTCTTCCTTTAATTTGTTACCGTTCTGTTGTTTGGAAAATATAAAAATGTTAAGAGAGTTAAATATAAATTATTTTAAATAAAGTTTGTCTTTTTAAAAATGTTACTGAAAATTAAGTTTTAAGGATGTTTCGGTTTGGATAAACTTTATTAGATATTTAGGTGACCTGGCGGTCTAGGGGTAAGGTGTCGGACTTCTGTGCTGGGGGTCCGGGGTTCAATCCTTGGTCCCGACACAGATTTATTTGATTACCAAACCCTTCCTTCATCTCAGACAAGATATCTTGTGAATATGAGAAATTGCCAGGCCTCCACCGTGGTTCGGATTCCACGTTAAACTGCAGGTCCTCCATTTCATCTCACAATCACCCTAACATTACACATTAGTGTAAGTGCGTGTAACCCGAACGGGTAGTAAGACGCGGTGCTAATAATAATAATTAGATATTTGTATACACAATATTTGGTTGCGAATTTATTTTTTTACTCTACCGATTGGGATCAAAATGAGAATATGTGAAGTTTTCTACATTACAAATAGTTTTAAATATTTATTTTTCTTATAAATTATTTAATAGTATTCCACTAATAAAATTATTTTTTTTGAGAAACTTGAAATTTTTAAAATAGCTCTAACAATTATGTTTAGAATTAGTATTTGCAGACTATATTACATGATAAATAATACCTTATGTTGATTTATTTATAAAATAAGTTAATTTACCAGTAATTTACTTATCAAAGATTTGAGAAAATGACATATATTTTCTAAAATGGCTTTTAATATTTAGTTCAAAATGGCCAGGTGAGAAAGGTTTTTCATGATAAAAAAAAATACTTTTATTTTTACAAATATAAATAAGTTGAGAGCTGTCTGAAACTAACAAAAAAAATTTGATTTGAATTTTTTGTTCCAACTGGTCTAACAGTTTGTTTAAAATGTATGTATAAAGAGAGTTTTTCGTGATTAACAAAATGTTATGTTGGTTTTTTCTGAGGAAAACTTAGTAGTAGTTTACTTAAAGCCAATTTATGAAAGATTTGTTCCACGCTATATTACACCATCTGAGAAAATATCCACGATTATATCGTACTATCTTTTTTTTTTTTTGTAAATTTATATTAATTTTAAATGAAACATCCGATAATTCATTTTTAACTAGGCAATATTTATTTCAACATAATAGGTTATATCATATTCTGAAAATTGAAAAATGACCCCTGGACATGAGAATCAAACACGTGACCTTTGTCTTAGTACGCCGAATGATCTAACCACTGATCTATCCAGGATTCGTCCCATGTCCATGGTCATTCTTCACTCTTCACTCATATTTTAAGGCAGAGGGTATGATGGACGTGCGGAAATAGGTTATGTTTTAGTTACTTGTACGTATAAACTTCGGTGAACGCGTGGTTTAAGTCGTGGTCTAGTCTGCTGATGATGGGGAGATATGGATTCGAATCTTGTTTGTGAATACTGGGGGTGACTTTCCTAAATGGTTTTACACTCTTCCTTCAAGAAAAGGCTGGCACACTTCCTCTAAATTCAACCTCTGACCCGAACGAGTGATAGGACCCAGTGATTTAAAAAAAAGGGCACTTGTCAACCGGATACCTAGGCCTTGTAAGTGAAGATACATTAAATATAATCACTCGATATAAAACGTCCTTTTTGACAACTTTGTTGTTCGTGTCCTCGGAACTTTAAAATCGAACTTTTGTCCGACCAACGTTAAAATGAGGATGTCGTCTTATATCTGACCCTCATTGAAAGAAAGTTCAATTTCGTTCCCTGTCAAAAAATATGTCTTCAAGTTTCTTTCAAACTCTTCCTTCCAAAAGAGGAAAGCTAAAAATGAGAAGTGCTGGGCGGTTGCATGTGACGTATATCAAAAGTGATCAGGAAGGAATAGGAGTTCCTCGAAAACCATAAATCGTGATGTATGAGGTGTCAAGTCTTGCGATGTACTTGTGGATTGACTTTGGCGGAAAGGTTTAGGATCAAACCTCAGTCAAGTCGACTCAGGTTGGTTTTTGATGTGTAATTTTACCATTCCCTTTTCATTTCGTTACGTTAACCATACAATTCTTACCCCACAGAAAAAGTTATTAATAGCATTTATTTTGAATGCAATAATGATAAATAAACATCATATATTATCATTTGTATTTTATTTTCTATAAAGAAACTTCAGTGAAATTCAGGCAGCCATCTATATTTGAAAATAAAATAAAAGTAAAAACAATAACACATGCTATGAAAGAATCAAATTATTGTAAAGTGTTTGTAAATTTGACGTGTTAGTGATTTTACTTTTATTTGTGTATTTTTTTTATAAAAATATATTATAATTATTTAATTACATATAACTTATTTATTCTATGGCATTCATTAGTAACTCGAAAGTTCATTGCCGCACTTACAAAAAGTACGCCACCTATCCCTATCATGAGCTAGTTCTACCCAGTCCACCTTATTACACCCTATCTCTATCTTGAGCTAGTTCTATCCAGTCCACCTCACTACACCCTATTTCTTTCATGTCCATTCTTATGTTATTCACCCAATGGCATCTTGGTCTTCTCGATGTTCTCTTCCCATTAAGTTTACCAGTGAATAAAATATAAATTATTATAAATACAAATAAATTTAATCCTGCAAAAAAGTCACCAAATGGTATAACTTGAATAAATATATTAATTTGTAAAGAAAATAAAAAACGTCTTATTTACACACACTGTTGATGCTATACTAAAACTATAACACATATTTACAAACATTAATTAATAAATGTGTGTCGTTAATTTAACTTTTATTTATGGATCTTTCATAAAAAAATATCTGCGCTAATGTAAACTTTCATTGTTATATACATACTCAACATCTCTCTAACAGCTAAAAACAGCCATCGCAAACTGTCTTGGTGAAGAAGGAAGATGAGTATTTTAATAACGTAGATAATTTATTTGTTAACCACACCTTCAGTATAGTTTAATAATAATGATGGTGACCTGGCGGTCTAGGGGTAAGGTGTGGGACTTCTGTGCTGGGGTCCGGGGTTCAATCCTCGTTCCTGGCACAGATTTATCTGATTGATAAGCCCTTCCTTCACCTCTGACAAGAAATCTTGTGAATGTGAGGAATGCGAGGTCTCCACCGTGGTTCGGATCACACGTAAAACTGTAGATCCTCCATTTCATCTCACAATCACCCTACCATTACACATTTAGCGTAAGTGCGTATAACCCGAACGGGTAGTAAGACGCGGTGCTAATAATAATAATAATAATAATAATAATAATAATGATGATGATGAATATAACAATAATATATTATTTATTTGAGAGAAAATAAGGCCAGCACCTTTTCTTACACTTAACCCACTTAATAATAAAGAATGTACATTTAATACTTCAGTGATAAAAAAAAACCTAATTATTTTCGTACATAAATTAAAAAGTATCGAATAATATCACCCGCATACATAATTGTACATGTGAACATATTAAAATAAAATAAATGAAGAAAGTATAACTAAATAAAGGAGATAAAAGAACATTTAGGGACACAACTCATTCCACTCACACATTCACATGTCACCAGTGACTGTTTTAAGGAGTAATAACGAGTAGTTTGTGGTAAGAGACGTAAAGAAACACCTTATTATTGAAGTATTTTCGCCTTCATTACCTTTTTAGCGTGCATTCATCAAGTTAAATTGTGTGTAAAGTATCCTTGTTGGCTGGAAAATACCACGTGGGAAAGATCCATAAATCATAAAGAAAAATGACGTGGAGTTGTGAAAATAAAACAAATTGACCTACATAAACTTGCATAAAATTGAGCTCGATTCTTGTGAAATAAGAACTGCTATGTAGTTCAACTTCATAGGAGAACAATTTTATATGCAACCGGGTCACAAGTATGGCCTTGGCACTTAAGGCGGGTCCACACGAGGTAAGTAAGCAAGGTGAGTCGGTAGGCTACTTGCGTCAAGCTATTACACGCATGTGAACAGCTACAGTAGCCCCACGGCTTCTTTGGTGCTGACTGACAGCTTAAAGCTGACAACTGACACTCAACAATTAGGTATATACCTAAATTTTGACCGTAAGAAGTGACAGCTGCTAAACACATATTTTTGCAGATCATATGGTTTGGCGTAGGGATACATAATTCAGTCTGGTAACTTTTCAAAGCTTTTAGCTGTCAGCGGTGAGCTGTCAATCAGCACCAAAGAAATCGTGAGGCTACTGTACTTGCTTAATAATAGAGGTAAAGCAATTAGGCAAGGCAAGTGAATACAAGGAGTGGCCATAAAGTCTGGAAATATAGGCAAGTATACAGATAAATAAATATAGGTAAATATTCGTGTTTATACGTGTTTTATACATATATAATAGTCTGAAAATTTAAAAATGACACGTGGACACGGGAATCGAACCCGGCACCTTTGGCTTAGTACGTCAATGCTCTAGCCACTGAGCTATCCAGGATTCGTCCTGTCTTATAATACTACAATTCAACTACCGAATCGAAGGTGGCTGCCTTATCTGATAGCTCGTGATCTTAATAAAAATAAATCACACATTTGTAGCCGACGATTTCCACACGTCCATCATAGACTCTGCCTTAAAATATGAGTGAAGAATGACCCTGGGTACGAGACGATTCCTGGATAGCTCAGTGGTTAAAGCATTGGCGTACTAAGCCAAAGGTCCCAGGTTTTATTCCCGTGTCCAAGTGTCATTTTTCAGAATATGATATCTAGATGGAGTAATCCTCACTAAAATGCATAAATAATAGCTTTGGCTATTTGATTCATATTTATTAGTGTTAAGGCATTAACGGGCATTAGATTAGTAATGAATGGGTGACGAAGAAGTACGGTTTGAAAGGGAGTCCAACAGGTCAGTGTGAAAGTAGCATCTTACGTTGGTTTGAACATGTCGAGAGGATGAGTGTGGATCGAGTGACAACGCAAATATATGAAGGTAGAGTATGGTGTTCAAAATTAAAGGGTAGGCCATCTAAGACGTGGCTAAATGTTGTACACGAATGTGTGAAGAGAAACAATAATAGTTTTAAGAATAAAAGAGCATGTATAGCTCAGAGTATGGATGTTGAAGCGAAGGGAGAATTCGAGAATAGGGAAGTGTGGAGAAAGTTGGTGAGAATGGATCAAGTACGGAGTTGTTTTTTGAGCTATATGTACAGTTTCTTGCCTACCCCTAAGGGAATGGCGTGATTGCGTATGTATGTATTTATGTAAATATATATGAGCATATATATGCAAGTATCTATGTATTTATGCATGCATATATATGTATGTGAATATGTAAGTATATATGTATATATTTATGTATGCATTCGTATGTATATATGTACGTATGTATGCATGCGTATTTGTATATATGTACGTATGTATGCATATACAATATGTATATATGTATGCAGGTATGTGTGTACGTGCGTATGTATGCATATATACAATATGTATATATGTATGCAGGTATGTGTGTACGTGCGTATGTACATTACATGTTAAATGTGTTGCCTCTTATTAACAATGCTAAGTGCAGTTCTGTGAGCACTTCTGAAACATACGTTTCCATGGCAACGAGATTGAACGTTGATAGTGTTTTGTCTACCATTCTCTTTAATTTAAAAAGCAACATAAATACACATGGTCTAATGCGTCACACTCGTGTTAGGCTAGACTACCGATGACGGATATCAAGTTTTAGCCCAATCGGTAAAATAGTTTAGGCTCTGAGATACAGACAGAGAGCCGGCATTGCAAAAAAACACTTTTTAGGAATCAGGGGTTCATAAAACGTCGACTTTCATCAAAATCTCGTGTCCAATATTTTTGTTTTGTTTACGGACACAATATTTTCTCTAACTGTAAGGTAGCGAAAAAAATAAGAATATATTTTTTTTTTAATGTGGTAAGTTGGTTTTTCACGGGACAATTAAATAGGCAAGCATGTTGAATGTTGGGCAAGTCTAACACGAGTGTAACACCTTAAACCATTCGACCACTGAAGTTGATGACTTTCTAATTCACTTGCCTCGTGTGGACTCACCTTAAAAGACGAAACAAGTAGATGATAGGTATTAATCTGCATTAGTGAATGAGATACAAGGTAGAACGGGATCTATTTTTGAAAAAAATATTGTAATATTAATTAAACGGGATCTTAAATGTTGTTTGTGTGATATCTTTACAAGAAAATTTTTCTACGTCATATTCAAGACTTGTATTAAGTACTCGCTTTGCTCTGCTCATCCCCGGTGAGTTTTCTTTACAAGTGGATGTAAACTAATGTAATTCCAGAGCCGTCTTACCGTTTAGCCACAAGAAACCTCCAAAGAAAGGCCCCCACCGACTTTAAAGTTGCTCCGATATTTTAATTTTTTTTAGGAGGTTATAAATAAATGTTTTTAACTTCTTGGGATTTTCCCATCGGTTACAGGCTATAAGCTATAAGTTCGCCAAATTTCAAATTTCTAGCTCATCTATAAGTGGGTAAACATTAATGTCAGTGAGTGAGTCGGCCACGTGGCTTTATAGTAGTATTATTATTATTAGCACCGCGTCTTACTACCCGTTCGGGTTATACGCACTTACGCTAATGTGTAATGGTAGGGTGATTGTGAGATGAAATGAAGGACCTACAGTTTAACGTGGAATCCGAACCACGGTGGTGGCCTGGCATTCCCCACATTCACAAGAAGTCTTGTCAGAGGGGAAGGAAGGGTTAGGTAATCAGATAAATCTTTGCCGGGACCGAGGATCGAGCCCCGGCCGCCAGCATAGAAGTCTGACACCTTACCCCTAGACCGCCAGATCACCCGCTTTATAGTAGTATAATATAATAATAAAATGTCATCTTTGCCTATTTTTTTTTCTGAGAGTCTTAGGGTATTTTTCCCAAAATGGTGGCAGATTCTTCCTTCAAGCAATTGCAGTTATCTTTTATTAAAATATTTCAATTTCTATGAATACACGGGATATGATTTCAAACATCCCTGAAACCAATAACACATACAAAGGCGAGTCTACTAAAACTTGTTAATTTTTTCGAGCTTGTACTCATTTCAAACATAACTTGACGCTCTTTACCACAAAGTTGGAGGGTAAGTCTATTGACAAATAGTAAATGAGAAAGCGGGGAATTTTATGCATCGGCGTTGAGTGGGTTGCCTAATATAGGGGATGTGTCGGCTTGGCTTTCATCATCTCTGATTTGTCTGCCATTTTCGTATGTAATCTTTTCCAAGTATTTATATTTTGTGTTTGAATATTTATTGTGTTTTTATATGTATGTATATGTTCAGGTTATTATTATTACTACTATTATGATTATTATTAGCACCATATCTTACTACCCTTTCGGGTTATACGCACTCACGCTAATGTGTAATGGTAGGATGATTGTGAGATGAAATGGAGGACCTACAGTTTAACGTGGGATCCGAACCACGGTGGAGGTCTGGCATTCCACACATTCACAAGTTGTGATTAATACACGTCTTGTCAGAGGTGAAGGAAGGGTTTGGTAATCGGATAAATCTGTGCCGGGACCGAGGATTGAACCCCGGACCCCCAGCACAGAAGTCCGACACCTTACCCCTAGACCACCAGGTTACCTTGAGGTTATTGAGTTATTGTGTACAAGCTGACTAGATACTTATGAAAATGTTCAATTCAAATTATGGATGGTTCGATTTTTTTTTTAGATATATTTTTTACTTCGAATATAAAAAGTTAATTCATAAGTAGGGCCTATAATAATAATAATCTATTAACTTAATAAAATGCGTATAACATTATTCAAGATTATTTTTTTTGCTTACTCCACTGACACACTTTTTTTTTTAGTGGTTATTTTTGTGAACATATTCATATTTTACTCACAACACTCTGACCACACATTGGGTCATATGTTTGGTTTTGAATCATTATTTGTCATCAGCATACATACGTTGCTCATTTTAACACTATTCAGCATACACAGTCAAGGGCGATGGGGCGGATTAGATTAAAGAGTAATCTGGTTGGGCATTTATTGAACATCGATGCATTTGTATAATGTAACTAGACCCTTCCCTCTTCTCCCCCACCCCTCGCATTATTATTTTCAACACACATGCAGTAGCCCCGTGCCTTCTTTGGTGCTGACTGACAGCTTCACAGCTGACTTCTGACAGTCAACATTTAGGTATATACCTAAATTTTGACTGTCGGAAGTGACAGCTGCTAAACACATGTTTTTGTAGATCATATGGTTCGGTGTAAGGATACATAATTTGGTCTGGTAACTTTTCAAAGGCGTCAGCTGTCAGCTGTGAGCTGTCAGTCAGCACCAAAGAAGTAATGGGGCTACTGTATATTGAAGAATCATCATATACTCTACCATAAAATATGAGTGACTATCGACATTTTTATGAGGAATAAATTAAATTTTCAAAATAAAATATAGCTTATGTTACTTGCTGATAATGTATCTTTATATTAGTGAAAGATTTTTTTTTTAAATCTGTTAAGTAGTTTTTGAGTTTATCGATTACAAACAAAAAATCAAATCTTTCCTCTCTATAATATTAGTGTAGATAATAATGATCTATTAACTCCCGGGGGGAAAACAAAAAAGTACAACTCGTTGCTTGTGTTAGGTTGTAAGATAAATTTAATTTATACAACTGTTAACCTGATATAAAATATTAAAATTCACTATTTTATTCGGTATTTATTTTTAGTAGACAAGTGTAGGATATTGGTTAAGATTTAGAGCTGTAAAAGTCGATTCTAAGCGCAACAAACAATTTCTCCTTCTCTCAACTGTTTTTTTTAATGTATTTTTAACTATCACGCTTTAAAAAAAAACTCCGCGTCTTACTACCCATTCGGGATATACAATTAGTACTAATTACACGAATGGTCTTAGGGATTCTAAAGTTTATATTCATATGAAGTGTACCCCCATTTGCGCGGAGAGAGATATAGTGTAACACCATTTTGTAAAACCACCATCAGTACACCTGAGCAAGATTCGAACCTTGTTCATCCCATGATCGACAGTCCAGTTTACTGTGAGACCAGTGCGTGATCATGCGGCCACCGAAGCGGGTACTTATTATGATAATCACCAAAATTATGAGTGTGTAAGACCCACTTCAATGGTCAAATGGTGTAAGACGTCACTCTCACAATACACTGGAGTGCCTATGACGGGGAGATGGTGGTTCGAATCCTGGTCGGGTACACCAAGAGTGTTTTTTTCATATAGGGTATTCCCCTAATATATATATATATATATATCCATGAAAATGCGGATACGCTTCTCCTAAAGTTAGCCCTACTCATCCCTAAAATCATTAGCGTAGTTAGTACGCTTTAATATAATACAGGTGACCTGGCGGTCTAGGGGTAAGGTGTCAGACTTCTGTGCTGGCGGCCGGGGTTCGATCCTCGGTCCCGGCAAAGATTTATCTGATTACCAAACGCTTCCTTCACCTCTGACAAGACATCTTGTGAATGTGGGGAATGCCAGGCCTCCACCGTGGTTCGGATTCCACGTTAAACTGTAGGTCCTCCATTTCAT